>JAVJIF010033623.1:0-28748 GCA_038442645.1 Agave tequilana
AATCTTTTTGGCTTGCTAGTGGACATAATTATTTGAAATTAGTCTGTAAATGCAAGTTATGAGGAGATTATCTTCATTCTTTATGAATAGCCTAAGCCACTATATCTGCACATATGACCCAATCTCGGAATATGTACTGATCTAGGAACTTCCCTGGAGGTATATGGGGCTTAAATCTTGCTGGTAGCATTTATATGTTAACTAATAATTTACATCATTGTGTGCGACATAGACCATATGGAAAACATTTGAAAAACTATACAAGAGTTAAAATTTTATGTTTCTTACATGCAAAGTAACCGTGGATGTTATCTTTAGTGAAGTTGATTTGACCTATCATTTAGAAGTACCAACTTCCAATAACTTTGGTGCACCCGAATTTCAAGTTGTTTAAATCACAATCAATCCTGATGATTATCTTTTTGATTTGTTTCATGTGTGGTGATGTACTACACTGGCTATAGCCTATCAAAAAAACAGCATTTCTGGAAACATTTCAAGAGAGGTAAAACCTCCATTCATGCAAACAATAAATCTCCAATGCCTTTTCATTCTGCCTTCCGCAGCGTAGTGCCCGAGGTAATTCCTATCCTATGTTGCGCCTACTTGAGACAAAGAAGGGAAAGAGTCAACAATAGTAGGCTGTAGAGAGGGTAAAGCCTTAAAAGTCCAGAGCTAGAACCGCGCATGGGGTTATGGACAACACAGCCGCCAGAAACCTAAAAAAAAATTTCCCACTCAGAGACACATGATTGCAGCAGCGTGCCAACTACATGTGCCAGAATATTGTCACAAGCCATACTGTTTGCAGTTAGGCTGATGTGCCAACAAGCACCACCGTCAAAAATAAGTGACAACACTGGCAAACGTCTTTAGCCAATATGTTGGGGCTGGAGGAGGGACAAAGAGGAATTGGCTGTTGATGCCATGGTGGAGGGATGCAAGTCATCAAGTAGGTCTTGATCTCAAACGCTATTATAGATCATATACATAACATGCATTTAAATGGAGAATGCGCTCAGTTGGCAAGTTATATCTCTCAAGTGCTATTAGTTCAAGCTACCCGATATGCACTCAAATGGAAGAACACACACCACAAGTACGTTTAAAAACTCAAATCTGTTATAGTTCAAGATACCCAATGTGCATTCAAATGGAAAATGCTCTCCTCGATGGATATGATTCTCAAATTATGTTCTCAACACCATACATCTAACCAATTCCCTATTTAAGTCATTACACTTCATGAGGTTCACCTCATCAAGAATTTCAAAACGACATGATTTACATCCCAAAACATCCATTGAAGTCAACGTATTAACAAATTTCAATAGGAAGCAGAGTACTTGAGTATCAGACCAGCAATAAAGAACAAATTGGTAATAGAATTCACCTCTATTAAATGGAATCCAAGAGGCTGAAAACATTGATTAAGTGGCAAGATTCACGACCAGAATATAATAGTGAAAAAAGAGTAGTGATAAGGGACATCACACCGTACTGCATGCCATCGGTTCTAGTTTATTTTAGTTTCTTTATTTCATTTGAATTTAGTCTTTTTTTAACTTTAGTTGTTTTTTTAGTACCACATCGGTTATGTTCTGAAACTGAACTTTGTAAATCCTATAAATAAGCCCCAAAAACTTATCTTATTGATGAGAGTCAATGAATGAATGAAAACTTTCCAGTTAAATTTCTTGAGCTATGAGTTCTTGAGATTGGGGTGTGAAGTCTGTGACGTAAGGGATGTGAAGCCTGTGATGCAAGGGAGTGTGAAGCCTAAAATTATCAAATTCCGATTTCTTTCTTCTCAAACCATAATTTTCTTTCCTATTTCCTTTTCAAAACCCTAGTCCATTTTCCATAGATTGCAGGTACTTGCGATCTACTCGTATTACATTAATTTTGGTAACAGAGCTTGGTTTCCAATCTCCTTCAAAAAAAATCCAAAACCTAGCTTTTCTTTTTTCCAAACCCTAATCCTAGTCTGACCAAACCCTAACTTCAAAAAATTCAAAAAAAAAAGAAAGTAATAAAAAATAATAATACAAAAATCCCTAAAATCACTGCCGCCATTGTTCATCTTCCTCCTTCCTCCCTCCCAACCCAAAACCCTAACCTTGCCCAGTTGCACCTCTACGCCACATAGTGCTCCCACGACCTCTCTGCACCTTCACCGGAGCTTTCTCCAATTGCGATCGTGCCTAACTGAGATCATAATCAATTGTTCGAGCGCTGCCTACACGCCCTCTCGATTGCAGCAGACTCCTCCGTCGTCTTGGTTGTGCTGTCGACAGTAACTTCGCCGATTTTGACCTCCGCCTTTACCGTCGACGCAGGCATCGACAACATCGCCATCATCTTGACTGCGCCACCTGCAACAATCTGACGTTGTCAGGCCTCCTTGTCGACGAAGAAGTCATCGGATCTCGCCTCGAACTTAGCAACCACCTTCTCGCCAACCCTTGCCGCCTTCCGCTACTAACCCTCGCCGCCAGATGAGGGCCGCCTTGCCCTCGTCATCGACACCACACCACAGCAGCGCCGCCAGATTAATGCCTTGCCCTCGTCATGGGACCCTCGCCACCAAATCAGCGCCTTGCCCTTGTCATCGATCCCCGTCACCAAATAAGCGCCACAACAGTGCCGCCAGATCGACGCCTTGCCCTCATCATCGACCCTCACCGCCAGATCAGCACCGCCTTGCCAACACCACAACAGTCAAACCTCGTAATCAACACCACAGTGTCGTCGCCTCGCCGTCGCCGCTTGCCCTAATCATCAATCACTCCGGGTTTATAAAAAAAACTGACTGACCCAGATCCACCTCTTCCAGCCCGAACAGTCAGCATCAAAACCCAGTATCAACAAGTAGGATTAAGTGATCGGGTCTGACCGGATAGCGATCTGATCCGACCTGCTAAGATGCGACGCCGATAGCGATCTGACCCGAGCCAAGGCGCTGACCCGAGCCGACGGCTCAGACCCCGAGCCGACTCGAGCCGGCTGATCCGAGTCAACCCGAGTTGACTCACTCTAACTCAGTCTCGGCTCAATTGAAATTAGCTTAGAAGCCGCTTTGAGCCCGTTTCAAGCTCGATTCGAGCCGTTTTCGAAGTAGTCTTCTGATCACGTCCAACCCGTATTGCAGCTGTTCCAGAGCTTTTCTACCAGAATTCAAGCCATTAGAGAATCATCTAAAGACTCTTACAAGACTTGTGATTGAACGTGGACTACTCATTTCCTCAAGTGATATTGTAACTTGATCTAATTTTTATGTTCATTTCTTGCAAACTATAGTGGTTGCGAATTTATTTGTAGTTTATTATGCATAACTATTAATGTTTATTGGTTTCATTTAACGGTTGCTAAACATCATCAGTTAGGATTGCATTCCCTACATATAGAGATTGAGCTTGTTAGGATTGCAATTTTTATCTTTAACGCATGCATTTAGTTTTGTCTGAGTCTAGGAACATTGCATAATCATCCGCTTGTCTGTATTTTTTTGCAATGCAGTATGTCTTAGGTTAAGTTGTGGTGATGTTTGAGTTTAGCACAAGATTTTGATTACATCCCCTAGAGCCACGAAACACAAATCACAACATCGCACTAGAGAGTAATTATCAATGATTGACGTGTGTCACGAAATACGGAATCACATCGCACTAGAAGGCGTAATTACTATGAAAGGCGTGCGTGAGGAGAGAAGTCCAACGAAAAAAGCAATGTAGCATCTCCCGTTTTTTATGGTACATATGACCCTCACAAATTTTGTGATTGGATAGCGCATCTGGACTATATTTTGACTTGTATGAATTTTTTATGTGTGTAAAGTCTAGTTTGCTAAGGGAAAACTAAAAGTTTGAGCTCTACATTATTGGACTATCGCAGAAAGAAAGACAAGTAGAGAGAACATACTCCGGACCTATAGAGACTTGGAATGAAATGAAGAAAAAGCTTAAGGAAAAATTTATTCACTTTAGATCTCGAGTTTTTAAAGAGTTGTTTTATCTACATCAAGGAGACTTATTTGTTATCGAGTATAAACTTAAATTTGATCAGCTTGTATTTGAATATGGCTTTAAATAGATCATCTTCCTAATGTGTATATATAGTGTGTGTGGTGTGTGTGGGTGTGTTATAACAGATGAGACATGATTTTAAAAGAGATGTTCTTACATGTCATGAAGTCTGTCGAAGAGACATTTCTTTTAGCTTTAGAGTTAGAATTATCCACTTTCAAAATCAAAGAGCGGTGCTCCACGTGTGAGGGATATGAATACTATGCTACGAGTGCCCCTCGATCAAGTGTCTAAGTGTGGAGAATTTGAACATTATGATTACCAGTGTCCCTCGAAGAGTCAACATACTGATAATGTGCAAATAAATGACATTGATAAATTGAGAATTGTCGAAGATATTCACATTCCTTCTAAGGTTACTAGTGATATTATTGATGAGTTAGTAAAGACTAGCACACCCATATTTGATGGGACTCATGTTCATGAGGAGAGTATCGGTAATGTTCAGGATGCATTAGTAAAGTCTAAATACCCACGCTTAATGAGATCCAGGTTCATGAGGAGTTTATTAATGATGTTCTAGAACACTCATACATCATGATATCGAGGTTTCAGAAGATGATACTAGTAATTTTGAACATGCATTAGTAGAGTCTAGTATGTCAATACAAATTGCTAGGTATTCACTTGCCATACCGATGATAGAAGACAGAATGAGCATAAGACAGTTGATACTAGCTTGCTTTATTAGTAAGCCATCTGAGTTCTCTTATGCAGATTGTGGTTATGCGGTTGCTCCTTACTTTTCTTTTGGTAGTGAGTCAATGAAATTCTTTACTATAGTTCATCAGGTTATTCCTAGTGTTTCTTCTTTTAGTGAATGTTTGGAGTATTTTCTGACTTTGGTCATATTTTTGTTGGTTCTAGTGATATTATACCGTTAGTGGTTTCTAAATGTACGTCCCCTAGAAAAAAAAACCCATATATCTCTTTGTCATATCTTTAGGGCTTTTACCTAGTGAGTTGGTTGCATTGCATTTTCCTAAAATAGATGATGAGATTCAAAAACAGATAACAATTGCAATGACAACTACAAATTTGTTGCCTATCCACATAATATTTTGCAGAAATTTGCGGTTAAAATATGGTGATGGTTACTATTCCCTCTCAGAACTGTGAGACAGTTGCACGCTTGATGTACAAGTTCTATTAGAGTTCTGAGGAGGATTATTTCTATTATTGATGAGTTGGATTTTTCATAAGACCCTAGTATCAGTTCGATTTTCAGTGGAATGGATTCGACTCTTTCGGCTGCATGCGCATTTTCAGATCTACATTGATTGCAGCTGATCCACCATGGAGGTTAGTCCCACCTCCACCATCGAGGTCACACTTAATGCATAACCGACGGTTCACCACCATGGCCCGATGATGAGATGCTTGTTGGGCCACACTCGACAGGATTAATTTCTCACCCCAGGGGAAATGATGAGGACATCATGCCATGTTGTATGCCATTAGTTCTAATTTATTTCAATGTTACCAAGGCGCGAGGCGCAAAGGACCCAGCACACACGAGGCATATTGAGGTGCACTAAGGCGCATATTTTATTTCTTTTGTATGGATGTATAATGTATTATGAATGTATTCTTTTCTTTGTAGGATCTATATACCATATTTCAAATTTTTTTATCAAAATAAATACAAGAGAGGGCTGCATCAAGTAACACTAACAAGTTCAACAAACAAAACATGATAATTGGACAAAACATGGTAATTAATATTTCATTGAACAATATATAATTATTTGATTGAACAATATATATTTCATTGAAACAAATTTTTTTCATTTAACAAGTCTACAAAATTGCCTATAGATATATGTCCCAATCTTCTCTGTCTCTCTCCCCTCTACAGCTCTCTCTTGATCTCTCTCAATGTCTTTCTCTCTCACAGCAACATGTCGAGAGAGGAGACACACAGAGAGAGAAAGAGAGAGGGGCGAGAGAGGGGAGAGAGAGAGATCGAGAGAGGGGAGAGACATGGGGAGAGGGGAGAGAGATCAGGGAGAGAGAGGTTAGGAGGGAGAGAAGATTAACCTGCAATCGAAGACGAAGATGACATTGACGAGAGGAGATCAGATACACTCGCGATCGGAGACGAATGCGACAGCGACGAGAGGAGACGAAGACAATGGCGATGACAGGCGACGACGGCGATGAGAGCGATGGGTGCCCTAGTTGCCAAGGTTCTAAATATCGGATATCGGAATCGTATCGGATGGGGGTTTTTCATATCGGATATCGGATATCGGGGGAGATATCGGGGATACGCGCGCATATCGGGCGTTCATATTGGACACTATATATAATAAATATGATAATTAAGAGTTGGTTTAGAGTCATACATATCATCTACCTAATAAAAATGATGTAATATACTTGCAGAGACAGTAAAAAATAATGTATATTTGCACGCAGTCGTGCAATAAATAAGTTATTCATATCGGGTGATATATCGGACGATTTATCAGCCAATATCGGGCCAATTATCGGCCGATATTTCAAATATCGGCCATTTTTTGCTGCAAACGATATGGCGAACGATTTTCTTATATCATATCGGCAGCAGGGTAAAAAAGGAGATATCGGACGATATCTCGGCCGTATCGGCCGATATTTAAAACAGGGCTAGTTGCCTCTTCACGCGATGCAAGTTGGGTTTTTTTTTCATTTTTTCCTTTTTATCAATCCAAAGTGGGTCAGGTTTACCCACTTCATTAGAAGGTTATAACCTGACCCGCCCAACAAACATGAGGTGATTGCCTCGAGCCGCCCACAAACATGAGGTGATTGCCTCGAGAGCCTCCTACGAGGCGCTTGCCGCCCGCGCGCCTCACTGACAATGCAGGGCCCATCACTGTGGTTCGCTTCGCTTGCGCCTTAGGCGCAATGCTTGTGCGCCTTCGACAACACTGGTTTATTTTAGTTGCTTATTTCATTTTGAGTTTAGTCTATTTTGACTTTAGTTATTTTCTTTTTAGTACCACATCGGTTATGTTTTGAAACTAAACTTTTGTAGAGAACCTATAAATAAGTCTCAAAACTTCTTTGATTGGCAATCAAGGAATGAATGAAAATTTTCAGTTAAATTTCTGAGCTTTAAGTTCTTAAGATTGGGGTATGAAGCCCGTGGTGCAAGGAGTGTGAAGCCTAAATTTATCTAATTCTAATTTCTTTCTTCTCAAACTCTAAATTTCCCCTTTCTATTTCCTTCTTAAAACCCTAGTTCCCTTTTTCATAAATTGAAAGTGATTGTGATCCACCGGTATTACATCAAGTAGACTAATAAACATGGTTCGAAATCTCATAATTGGAATAGAATCGTGGCAGTTTAGGTACCAGAATCGGCTATATCGGCCATATAGGCCATTTCGTCTCGGTGATATTGGTCTCATTCAAAATAATTTCAAAAAAATAATTAAAAATATTTTAAAATTGTTCAGATAATTAGTAACATTTTGACATTTTTAAATAATTGATGAAATTTGAATCACATTTGTACAAAATATTACAATTCAAAGCAATTGATGCAAAGGCATATATTAATAGGGTATTTACGAAGACATTACAATACAATTAATCTAATAAACTAATTATTTTCTATTAATTATATTCATGAAAACTATTTTCTAATCAATTTAACATTTTCTAATAATTTTTAAAGTTAATTAGTTAACTATATCATGGCCAACCATTTTGTAACGAAAATTTAACATTATTTTCCAACAAACTAAGCTTAAACAATTAGACTAACAACTAATGTATAATTAATATAGCAAACTAAATATATTATACTTAATTATATTTCATAACAACCATTTTCTAACCATTTTCTAACGTTTTCTAAATAAATTAATTACTTGTATTGGACAACAAATTATTTCTCTTTTCTAACCATTTTTAACACATTTTCTAAAAAATAAAGTTATAAAACAATTAATATAACAAATTATTGCTCCAATTAGTTACCAATTCTGATTTTCTTCAAAAATTTCTCTTTGGGGATTATTAGCAAAAGAGAGAAATATTTATACTCTTTAGCAAGAGCAAGTATAGAATTCTCTCGGGCTCAAGAAAATCATTACATTCATGAGGCACCAAAAGCGATATATCATTGTTTGTGGTCTCAGACAAAGAGATTGATGGAATCCAAGCTATAGTGTGAAGACCCTGTTAGTTAATCAAATTTTAAACTGCATCATCAGAAAGATATAGTTGAATTTGCTACAGTTTGGCAACATTTGTATTGGAATCGACTGCAGTCAGACTGGGTCGGCCGATATCGAGTGATTTTGGTAATTCCAACTTTGATATCGGTCGATTCCGACTGATTCTAACCGATTCCAGTTGATTCCGAGTAAATACCACCGATTTTATCTCGATGTCGGCCAATTCCGCTACGAATCAACCGATTCATGGAATTGACCGATTCGTATCGGAATCAAATAACAAATTAAGGTGATAATAGAATAACAGAACCCTCCTGGCCGTAATTAGAAGGGTCAATATTTGACATGGAAAAATCATTAAAAAGAATTTGGGCATGAGATTTTAGACATGGACAAGTCCTGATATGTGGTTCATGCTTTCGGCATCTAATCAAATTGAATATAATTATTTCAAGGTGATTATCAAACATTCTCTTTTAAGATCCCACATGTGATCTATTTCTCTCACATATTTTTCGTTCTAATATTATTTGTATTTATTTTACTAAGTACTAAGAGTACTAAACTAGGTCTTCTTTTCCCTTTTTTCTTCATTGTGTTCCTACCACATTCTTGGCCAAGCTAACCAAATTAACATGGCGCCAAATTTGGTAATTGTATTTTGTGTGAAAAAAACAAAAGGAGTAAAAGATAAATCCAACTATAACTTTCCAATTATGTGCATATGGCCAAGTCAACCTCATTTTAAAAAACAAAGAAAAACAAAGGCATGTAAGCAAGATGGCAAAAGAGGAAAAAGAGGCTCTTCTAGAATAACAAGGAGTGGAAGCTTAATCCAAAAATGAATCCATTTCTACTAACGATAAGAATCTCACATCAACAGAGAATTCCATAAATAGGAGTTATTTTTCATAAATGCTAAAAGTACTAAGTTCGTCCAAATACCAAAATGGAAAGATGAAAAGGAACCAAATGCCTAGCACAAAGGTGCGTGTGGATCAGCAAATGTAGCTTCTCACCAATTCCTCATCGGCCTAAGCAATGTAATTTAATAATGAATAAACTTATTTATAAGATTTAATGATTATGACTGATAAAATAATATCATCAGAGTGGACAAGTGAGAGAATGGTGATTACCAAACATAAAAGGTAGGCATGACCAGATAATGTAGTTTCTCACTAATTCATCATCAAGCTTTATCCAGTGTCATCACTATACAAGCACAAGTATCCATAGATGGATGGATGCAATATATGCCATTGACATACTAAATATTTTGCCTCTAATCTATAAGTTTGCTTTTTCATTAAATAATTAAAGAGTAGTGTACAAGGTCAAAGCCTCTAGTGCATATTTACTTTAAGTATCTCAAGGCTTTATGGTCTGATTTGGCAATATTTGCTCCTGTAATTTGAAGGAACAAAAATATCAATAATCATGTATCATTCTAAACCAAATTAAGAATTAGTAGAATGAAGCACGGTCCTCCAGTTGTTGTATCAACAAGAACCTCCATAAAAGGCAACCATAAAACGACACTTGATGCTAAAATTTTAAGATAGCTTCATGAAAAGAAGCTGCAGGGAATTATATTTTTTCACATGGGGAATGAAAATAGGGTCTGTTAAATAAGGAATACTAACATGTAAGATTTTTCCTACCCACACATGTCAGATATCTTAAACCATGCCCTTAGCTTCTGACAAACAAATTCTTATCTACCAATGTGATAATTCATTATCCAAAGGCAAGGCTCACTGAAACAAATAACAAATAACCAACTCGTCCTGTGTTATCTATCCAGAGAACCAATACATGTAATCCACTAAATAGTTAACAAACAGGATCTACCACTTTGTTCGTACCTACACGTGTGGGAAACCCCAATCATACGCTAGCCATCTGGCAAACAAATTCATATCTACCAATCCATCATTATAAGAAGAAAATATTTGAAACCTATAATAAATGAGACATGCAACTTGATTAAAAGTAAAGAAGTAACACAAGCAACCCACTAAATGATCGGGGAAATTTTTGCCTAAATGAAAAAAAAAATTCACCTGATGACTAGAGATTTCAGACTTCTTAGATTTCCTATTCTCGAATAATACAAACAGAAGAAACTCTTCAGAAATTTTAAAAGAAAATAAAAGGTTTGAGGAATTAGGATTTCAGGGGTAACCATTTATTGGGCAGAAATGGGTTCACCTTAGAAATTTAAGAAGGAACAGGAAGCAGTACAATCAGTTCTGATCCAATGTAACGGCTGAGCACTAAGACCGGTCAAACTCTTTGTTGTATCCACAGTTTTCTGTTTCTACTTCTAACCTGATCCTGATCCTGATCCTTCACCACTAAGCTAGGTTTCTGGTTTCTTTAACAACGATTTTCAAAACCTGTTTTTTTCTTGGTTCCTCGGGTGAAGCGTCCCCATGAAATGCAAAAATAAAAAAAAAACAAATATTAAATGTTTTGTTAAGCTTTATGGGAGAAGCTGCAGCCTACAGGTATGTATATCCAGACACGCTCAAAAGGTTCAAATGTATGTGGTCACTCAACATAGGACAAAAGTACTATTTTCAAAAGAAAATAAATATCTTTACCAAATTACAAGATATGACAATGGGAATTTCTGTTAAATAAAACCAACATCCACCAATTTTCTCATACCTACACGTGTTGGAAACCTTAAAGTATACCCAAAGTATCTGACAAAAACATTTATACCTACCAGAATATAAATTGTCTAAGGTTATAGTTTAAAGTTTATTCTCCAAAGAACCAACACAATAAATCAGCGAAAAGTCGGTCAAATAGGGAATATTGATCAGTGGCATCTCATTCATACCTACACGTTTTGGAAACCATCAAGCATACCAGGAAATATCTCAATATCTCCGGGCAAGACTCCTGAAACTAAATAGTGTGCAGTTTGTATAAAACGTTTTCTTTCCAAAGAAACAAATTCTAGTAACGCACTAAGCAATCTGTTAAATAGGGATTAGGGAATACTGACGTTTAGCGCTTTGTCTGTGTCCTACATATGTAGGAAACCCTAAACCGTAACCTACCTATCCGACAAACACATTCATATCTACCAGTGTAGAGTATTTCATTGTGTGAGGGCAAATCTAACTGTAACCTATAAAACAAATGAAGCATGCAACTAGTCAAAAAGTTTCCTTTCTAAAAAAGCAATACAGCAACACAGTAAATATGGCAATGCCTTGCACATAACAAGGAAGCAGATAGTAAGCCCCGTACCTGAAAATGGGAGCTATTAAGACAACGGACGATCTGTTAAAGAGCGGAACCATGCACTTTTGAAACTCTGCGGACTGCGTGGCCTCAAGAACCTCCTCGAGCTCCCCCCAAGAAGAGCACCTCCTTCTGACAATTCGTGACCGGCCAGTACTTGAGCAGACCCCTTATGACCGTGTCCGCGAGCTTATAATCCTTCTCCACAAACTGAGTGATGCAATATGACAGCTGCTGGTGGTACACCCCCACGGATTTGGGCTTGTGCAGCGGAATCAGAGCCCTCACCAGGAACAACTTGTGCTCCTCTTCATCGGTAGAGCGAACCCATTGATGATACTCCCCAAAATCTCCAGCAGCTCCCCAATCCCGGCATGCCTTGGGTCTCGAAAATGAACTGTAGAATATGTTATTGATCGCCTTCCTGATGAAGGGCCGGTGCACCATAAACTTCCCATAAATCCGGTGCAAGATTGTCTTCAAGTACTCCCGCTCCCTCGGGTCCTCAGAATCGAACAAATCAAGAAGTCTCAAGACGAAGGACGTGGTCAATGTAGCGCTTGGCGATCTTGGTGTCGGTGTCGGAGGAGACAATGTAGCGGAGGAGGAGCTCGTAGACTATCTGGAGGTGGGGCCAGGCGGGATCGAGGTAGGGGTCGTCCTCCTCGGGATCGGCGCCCTCGGCGCCGGTGTTCTCGTGGGAGGCCGGGGGCAGGCAGCGGAAGATGTTGGCGGAGATGGCGCGGATGAGCTCCTCCTGCACATGCTCGTTGATGTGGCCGGAGCCGGACTGGATGAAATCGACAAGCTCGAGAAGGGTCTGGCGCTTGGCCTCTTTCTCGCGGGCGAACTTGAGGGTGTCGGAGAAGTCGAAGACGATGGAACAGATCTGGAGCTTGCGAATGAAGAGGGTCTGGCGATCGGGAACGGCAACGTCGCGGAAGAGGGGGAGCGCCTCGACGGTTGGGGATGGGGCGGAGCCGCCGGCGGAATTGGTGAAAGGGTTGATGACGGAGCGCGACGCGTGGTTCACGGTGGGCACGGCGCAGCGGCGGGGAGGAGGAGGAGGAAAAGACGGCGGGCTCGTTGCCTTCGGATTTGGGGACCTTGCGGTTGCCCCGCTTCATGAACTTGTTCAGCATTTTGATCGATTACCAGAAAGAAACCTAGATCATGAAAAGATGGGGTTAGCGCTAGGGTTAGGGTTAGGGTTTGAGGCGAAGGACGCCTGGGAATGAGGAGAGGGAGGGGCATGAAAGTGGGGGGAGAGAGAGAGAGAGGAGAGAAGCGATGAAGGCGAAGGGCAAGCAACGCGAAAGGGGACGATGATGATTAACTGCAGAGAGGTTTTTTATTCCGGGCAATTTTTAAAAAAGGAAATTGCTTCGAGGGCTTAACAATGGCTGAAGTGTCAAAACCAGCTTGAAGTCGGTGTGCTAAAAAGAGAGTCAATATTAATATTTTTGCTCTGGGCGTTGTTGTACGCGCATGCAGTGGGCGATTGAATGTTCAAAATAACTGAGGAAGAAGTAGGGAGATCTCGCCTAAATAGATCCAGCCCGAGATCTCTCTCGGTAGCAAAATCCAGCCGGAGATCCCCTCGGCAGCGAGATTCCCCTCGACGGCGAGATCCGCTGCTCAAACACTACCCCCTAACGAGCCCGTCAACCACTTCCTGGCAGTGTTCACCAAAGCTATCAAGCTCCAAGCTCTGAGCGAGCTTCCGGCGAACTTGCTGATCTCTGAGGTCTCCGATCTCTGAGCGTGTCAAGTCAGTCGATCTCTGCGCTTGCCGATCCACGACCAGTCAACGCCAAAATCGGATGCCACCAACATGGAAGGCAAGTGATTTTGAGGTTTTGGGATTTGGAGATTTTTGGGATTTTGATTTGGAATTTGAGATTCTGGGTTTTGGGAGTTTGAGGAATTTATCATTGAAATTTATTTGAAAAATTTTAGTATTTTTACGATTTTGGGATTCTGAGACAGAGATTCTGGATGCTCAGTTGGAGGAACTTTGGAACAAAGTGTTTATTTTTAATTTGGTGAATTTTTATTCTGAGATTTTTTTTGTGTAATTTTAAAAACAGAAATTTTTGTGCAATTTTGAGATTTTTTGGACAGAAATTTATGCATATAGATTTCTTTTTGTAATTTTGCCATTTGATGTAATTTTAACATTTTGAGACAATTTGAGGTAATTGATTTGGATTCTGTGATGATTTTGAAGTAATTTGATGATTTTAATGTAATTTGCTCATGAATTTTAGGTAATTTGTAATTTTAAAGTAATTTTGCTAATGAATTTTAGGATGAGTGATAAATTTGTAATGAATTTTACTCTATTTTTAGAGAGAAATTCACAGTTTGGTGGACAAACATTGAATATGGTGGACAAATTTTTCAATAAGTGGAAAAAAATAAACAAAATGGACAAATTTTACAATACGCAAACAGAAATAGTCAAAAGTGGACGAAAAATTCAAAAATAGGACAAAAACTGGGTTTTAAGGTAATTTTGTTGATGATTTTTAGGATGGGGGATAAATTTGTGATAGATTGTGATTCGTGATGAATTATATTCTATTTGTAGACAAATTCACAGTTTGATGGACAGAAATTGAATATAGTGGACAAATTCTCCAATCAGTGTACAAAAATAGACAAAAGCGGACAAAAATTAAGTAGTTGGACAAATTTTGCAATACATAGACAGAAATAGTCAGAAGTGGATGAAAAATTCAGAATTAGAAAAAAAAACTAGTTTTGAGTTAATTTGATGATGTTGGCCCAAGGTTACAATCACCGGTTTATTTTTTTGATGATAACAAAGCATATGTAGTTATTTGTACTAATCAAGTTCAAGTGTTTAAGTGTGTTTCAGGGTTAAAAAAGATTCAAGAGGTTTTCTTTCTCTAAAGGAAGGTCTTGGAGACTCAAGGATACTCAAGTATGGGATTGGAACTGTAAGCACTCGACGTTGCTATCGGAGAAGCATTGCTATTGGAGAAGCCTACTTGAACTCACTTGTAGCCATTAAAGAACCTTGCAAGAATAAAGTATGTTAAAGGGTAGAAAATAAATTTGAAGCTCAAGAAGTCACACACACAAAAATACACATTTTCTAAAATATAAAAATTTTCCGATATTGGTGTTTTGCATGATACATGTTTCAAATTTTTCCAAAATTTTATATATTGTTTAGAACATGTATTTCATTGCCCATACATAACCATTTTATTTAAAACCAATAAAAAGTTTGTTTTTCAAAAATATTCAGAAATCTCTGTTTTGGCTTAGGTCGGTTGGCCGACTGGTCCACCGTAGCCTAGTACAGGCCAGAACGGTCGACTGAGCGGTCAATCGCCTTTCTGGCAAAGCGTGTGCACGTTAGTCGGTCGACCGACCGGTCGACCGCTAACCTCTGCGGTCGATCGAGAGATCGTCCGATTGGCTCACCCTACTCTCTGTTAGGGTCCGGTCGACCGAGCGGTCAACCAACCATTTTAAGGAATATTTTTTGAATTGAGCCTGTTGGCCCAAAGGCCCATCACTCTAGTTTTTATTATGATTAACTCATGTAGTTATAATACTAATGATCTTCTGTTTAATAAGTTTCAGATATTTGATAAAGATCTTAGTGAATGTTTAGCTTCAACGAAAGATTCGAAGTCAAGTTTTGAAGCTAGCACGTGTTGATTCGAGAGCTCGCGCATCAAGATCGCATCAAGTACTCAAGAGGAGCCTAACTCTTTGGATTAAGGTTTGGACCAAGTCAAAAAGGAGAAGAAGATTTCCAAGAGAAGATTTTCAAGACTTGAGTCTAGTTTTGTAAGTGTTAAGATTTTGTGTTTTAGATAAAATTTAAAGGATAGATTAGTTGTGGATTGCTCAAGCTCATATATACACACACAAAATTTACATGTGTTTTCTTAAAATAGTTTGATTTTAGAAAATACCGTTTTGGTTTTAAGCTTCAAAGAAGATATATTTACGTTTCATGAATATAGTTCATCAAAATGAGTTTATATGGTTTATATGTGTTTTGATTTCATCCATACACATTGATGGTTCAAATGTTTATAAAAACTTATTTGATGTTTCTATAACATGTATTTAAGTTTTGTATTATCAAAACTTGTTTAGAGCTTTGTCAAAAAACATAGGTATTTCATCTTATATGTGTATTGGATCATATCCATACACACTATGCTTCAAATGAGTTTTAATATCATATTTTTGTATTTGAACAAGTTTTGAAAAAATCGATTTTTCATTTCAAAGTTGATTTTTGAAGAATACCGATTTTTGTAAAGCTGAATTTCTATATCACAAAAATAGTTCAACTTATTTGTAATATGTATCGATTTTTGATCATACATATTTGAATTTCAAAGTATTTCAATGAACTGATTTTTGTGAATTTTATGTGATTTTAAGGGATTTTATAGGATATTAAAAGACCAAGTTTGAATCCCTTTAATATCCCAGACCTGGGCTTCTGGCGGTCGACCAACCGGTCGACCGAGCCAGAAGTTGGTCGACCGAGTGGTCAACCGATGTGCACAGAAACGTTTTTGTGCACAAGCCCTGGCTTGAGGGGTCAGTCGAACGGCTAGAGAGCTTTGCTATCTGGTTTTCGTCTCGGTCGACTGACAGGTCAAGACCTGGGTGCGGTCGACGGGTGGTTGACAAATATGACCGTTAGCCAGTCGACCGGCCGGTCAACCTACAGGTCATCTGGCCTGGGGATTTGCCCTAACGGCTAGTTTTTTAGCTCTATAAAAGGGGCTGTTTTGGCTAGTTTTCTACAAGATTTTGGAAAAGTTTTAGAGCCATTTTTTCTATCTCTCTTAGGGTTTTTCTCCACATATTTTTGATCTAAAACTTGTTGGCCCAAGGTTACAATCACCCGTGTTTAGTGTATTTTGATGATTACAAAACATATTAGTTATTTGTACTAATAACATTTGTTGTTTAAGTGTGTTTTCAGATTTCTATTTATACTAGAAGTCTTCTCTCACAAATACAAGGTTTGGACTCAAGTCAACTCAAATTGGGCTCAAGATGCAAAATTGAAGATCAAGTGAAGATAGCCCATCTTGAAGCATTGCTTTGAAGTCTTTTAGAAGTTTGTAAGTTTAGAATGTTAAAGTTTGAATATAGGAAATTTGGCTCTAGGATTTGCACACACACTTGTTTCATGTATTTCCTATGTTTTGAAAATTGTTAGTTCTAAGTTTTATGCCTTAGTTTATATATACATGTACCAAAAGCTTTAATCTTGAAAAACTTGTTTAAAACATGTGTATAAACTATTTTCTGCATAATACTTAGCTATATGTATTTTAAAATATTTATCAAATTTTTCTAACTCAAAACAGCCTAGTATTTCAGTTTCAGGCAACATCGGTCGACTGGCGCTGTGTCTGGACATGCACTGTTTGTGCATGTCTGTCGGTCGACCGGACGGTCGACCGACTAAGAGCATTCTGCTCTCGGGTTTTTTCGGTCGACCGGACCGGTCGACTGGAAGAAGGAAACTGTGTTTCCTCCTTTTGGGTCGGTCGACCGGACCGGTCGACCGGGAGCCAACGGCTACTTCCAGCTGGGCTGGCGGTCGACCGGACCGGTCGACCGCCAAGCCTGCAAATTAGCAACGGCTCTTCCTCTTTGGGCAGTTCTGAAAATCTGTTTTTTGTTTCAGCTTTAACAGATTTTTGGAGATTTGTTGGGGAGCTTTTTCAGAGAAAATAAGACAAAAAGAAATTGTTTTTAACCTATTTTTAAGCCTATAAATAGAGGAGAAGTCTCTCTTGCATATTACTTAGAAAAATCCTCAAGTTTTCATTGTTTTCAAAAGAGAAAAGAGTTTAAAGCTTTCATTCCAATTCTTTTTGAGCTAGTTTTTCAGTTGTGTTTGATTGCTAATATCACTCTACAACTGAAGTTTTTCTCACCACACTTCATAGAGCCAAAATCCTATACTCATTCTATAGTGAAGTTGTAATTGAAGTGAGAGTGTTTGTAAAAGAGTTTGAGAAAAGTGTAGTGATCTTGTTGTGATCACTTGGTTCTTGTAATCCTTTCTTTGTGGAGCAACCTCTTCGGTAGAGGTCCTTTGTACTTGGTGGAGCTCGGTGCTCGGTCTTCGGTAGACCAATTGTAAAGGCATCCTCGGTGGATAGTGGAAACCCTTCACGGAGGTGAAGGCGGGGGACTAGAGCAAGTGTGCTCGAACCTCGAAACAAATCATCTTGTTTGCGATTGCCTTTGCGTTATTCTTGCTTTCAATTTCTCTTGCTTTATATTGTCTTGAATTATTTGCTTGAGAACTAACCCTCTACTTGTGCAATCTAGTCTTGTTTACTTTACTTGCTATACTTGTTGTGTTACATTGTGTGCATTTCATTTCTCATCATCATACTTGTCATTGATCGATCACACCTCAATACAACACGGTTGCATTGCGCACCTCTAACCCATTTTAAGGGGAATTGGGAGGAAGGAGTTCAGAACCTCGCAAGGGGTATTCGGCTCTTAGTCGTGTTTTGAGAGATCGTTGCATCACTCATTTTATTAAAGTTTAAAAGATCATTAGATTAGCATTCACACCTATTCACCCCCCCTCTAGGTGTTTTTCAATTGGTATCAGAGCTTGGACTCTAGGATTTGGTTTAACCACCTTAGAGAAGATCCTAATTTGCTAATCATTTCATTTTATATTCATATAAGTAAAAATGGCCGATGGAATTAAGACCCCTCCTAAGTTTGATGGACTTAACTTTCCCATATGGAAAGTTAAGATGACCGTGTTTTTGCAATCTCTAGGTAGCCGAGTTGCAAAGGTCGTGACTAAGTCCTTTAGTGTACCCCCGGTGACGAATCCACTTGGTCCGAAATAGAGACTAAGGAATTCGATGCCAATGCCAAAGCTCACTATGCACTTCTACAAGCCCTTAATGATGATGACATATCTAGGGTTATACATTGCAAATCCGCATATGAGATTTGGTCACACTTGATAGTCACTCATGAGGGAACCTCACAAGTAAAGAAGGCTAAGATTGACCTTCTTCGGTCCCAATATGAAACATTTAGCATGCAAGATAATGAAACCATAGATGATATGGTTACAAGATTACCAAGATTACTAATGGACTCTCTTCTTTAGGTGAAGATATCAACAATGATCAAAGAGTAAGGAAGATCATCCGGGCTTCCTCCTTCATGGGAAGTTAAAGCTACAACCTTGAAGGAACTCAACGACAATGAAGAGATGGAGCTCATAGGTCTCATTGGGAACCTCAAAACCCATGAGATGGAAAGGAAAGCAAGGGAGGACATGGCTCCTACCAAGAAGAAGACTATTGCCTTCAAGTGTCAATCATCACACTCCGACGAAGATGATGAAGAAGAAGATGACGAAGAGCTCTCACTTCTAGTCAAAAATGTTCGGAGGATGTACAACAAGGCGAAGTTCCAAGGTAGAAGGAGATGGCAAGGAGGCAAAGAAGAAAGAAAGATCATATGCTTCAATTGCCAAAGACCGGGACACATTGTGGCGGAGTGTCCGGAAAAAGCAAAGCCTTCCACTTCAAAGAAGCCTTACAAGAAGGCTATGAAGGCAACTTGGGATTCGGAGACCGAATCCGAAGAAGAGATTGACACCGCCAACATGTGCTTCATGGCCAATGAAAGCACAAGCAAGGTAACCCCTTCCACTCCTTTTGATGATGAACTCTCCATGGATGAACTAGGAGAAGCTTTTGTTGAGTTATCACAAAATTATGATTTCTTAAAGAAAAAGTATTTAAAAATGAAAAAGGAAAATGAATCTTTAAGTCTTCAAGTTTTTACTCTTACAAAAGAAAAGGATGACTTGGTTTCCACTTTGGCCACTACCAAAAATGATTTTGAAAAATATAAGATTTCTTGCAAAGGTAAGGCCCCACTAATTGATTCAAATGAAGTTTCAATGCTTAAGGAAAGATTAGACTCATTAAGTGTTGTTTTGAAAAATTGTGAATTTAACAAGAAGAAAATTGAGGCTATGTTTCCTAAGAAACAAGCCCCAAAGAAAAATGCTCATGCTCATGTTCATGTTCATGCTACACAACCTAAACAACATGGCAAAACCCAAAACATGCTCACACTACACATCATGCTTTCATGTATAGAAAAGTGTACTCATGTTCACATTGTGGGCGGAGGAAAGGACACTTAGCTAATTTTTGTTATGATAGACTAAGTGCATCACATCATAATGTTTGGGTTCGTAACACTAACTTTCAAGAACCCAAGAAAGTTTGGGTACCAAAGTCAACAATTGTTTTAAATGATGTAGGTACTTTCCAAAGCCCAACGACGTAGAGGTTTGTGGTATCTTGATAGCGGTTGCTCAAGGCACATGACTTGGGACATCAACAACTTTGCAACCCTATCATCAAGATATCATGAAGGTGGCACCGTCACCTTCGGAGATGACGCCAAGGGTAAAATCATCGGTATTGGTAATGTAAAACTTGGCACCTCTCCTTTAATTGAAAATGTAGTTTTAGTTGATGGCCTCAAGCATAATCTCTTGAGTGTTAGTCAACTTGTGATAAAGGTTTTGATGTTGTTTTTGATAATGTTTCTTGTAAAGTAATTGATAGAACTTCTAATGTTTGTGTATTTTCCGGTTTTCGTGAAAGTAATGTTTATATGATTGATATGTTGAATATGTCTTGTAATATTACTTGTTTGAAAGCCCTCGATGATGACTCTTGGTTGTGGCATAGGAGATTAGGGCATATTTCTTTTGATCATATTTCTAGGTTAAATACAAAGGAAATGGTGAAAGGTATTCCTTACTTGAATTTTGAAAAGGACCGAGTTTGTGACGCATGTCAATTTGGGAAACAAACTAAGTCTTCTTTCAAGTCAATTAAGGATATCATGACATCACGTCCTTTGGAGTTAATCCATATGGATCTTTTTGGCCCTACACAAACCAAAAGTTTAAGTGGGAATAGATTGCTTATGTTTGGTTGATGATTTTTCAAGGTTTACTTGGGTTTTTTTCTTGAACATAAAAGCCAAGCATTTTCGTATTTCCAAACTTTTAAGAAAAGAGTTGAAAAAGAGAAGGATGTTTCGATTTTGAGAATAAGAAGTGATAGAGGAGGTGAATTCATTAACCAACCCTTTACCACTTTTTGTGATGAACATGGAATAAAGCATGAACTTTCTTGTCCTAGAACTCCACAACAAAATGGAGTAGTTGAACGGAAAAATAGAACATTACAAGAGATGGCTAGGACAATGCTAAGTGAATATGGTCTACCACATTATTTGTGGGCCGAGGCCCGTAAATACATCATGCTACATATCAAATCGTGTTTTCTTGTGTAAAAATACTACTAAAACTTCTTTTGAAATGTATTTTTCTAGAAAACCTAATGTTTCTATTTTAAAGTTTTTGGTTGCAAATGCTTTGTTTTAAACACAAAAGATTTTTTAGGAAAATTTGATCCTAAATCTTATGAGGCTATTTTTGTAGGTTACTCAAACACTAGTAAAGCTTATAGAGTTTTCATTAGATCATCTTTGACTATTGAAGAGTCTATTCATGTTAAGTTTGAGGAATCTAACAAGTTTGTTAAGAATGTTGTAGAAATAGATGCGTTGGATGAAGGCTTGGAGAAAGTCACCTTGGAGGATGCTTCTACCATGGGAGACAAGCCAAAGGATGATGATGGAAGTGAAGCCAAAGTGGAAGAGGCCCAAGGAAATGAACATCAAACAAATGAGGTGGAGCCTACTCAACCACTACCTAAGGATTGGAGATTCAATCCTCATCATCCCAAGGACCTCGTCATAGGTGAAGTATCAAAAGGGGTAACTACTCGCTCTAAAATTCAAGATTATTGTGGCCACTTTGCATTTATTTCACACATAGAACCCAAAAAATGTCCTCGAAGCCGAGGCCGATTCATATTGGTTGATAGCCATGCAAGAGGAGCTCAATCAATTTGAGCGCAACCAAGTTTGGCACCTTGTTCCTAGGCCCCACGATAGACCAACAATTGGTACTAAGTGGATCTTAAGAACAAGTTAGATGAATCGGGTAATGTAGTTAGAAACAAGGCTAGGTTAGTTGCCCAAGGTTACACTCAAATCGAAGGGATCGATTTTGAAGAAACCTTTGCACCCGTAGCACGGCTTGAAGCCATACGGATGACACTAGCATTTGCCTCATATAAAGATTTCAAATTATTCAAATGGATGTTAAAAGTGCTTTTCTAAATGGATTATTGAAGAGGAGGTATATGTTGAACAACCCCGGGTTTGTTGATCCTACACATCCGGATTTTGTTTTTAAATTAGATAAAGCTCTTTATGGTTTAAAACAAGCCCCTAGGGCTTGGTATGAAAGACTTTCCTCATTTTGATTTCTAATGGTTTTAAGAAAGGTAAGATTGATACAACTTTGTTTACAAAACATGTAGAAAATGACATTCTTATGTGCAAATTTATGTAGATGATATTATTTTTGGTTCTAATAATGAATCTCTTTGCAAAGCTTTTGAGTCATGCATGAAGGATGAATTTGAAATGTCTATGATGGGGGAGCTCAACTATTTCCTTGGACTCCAAATCAAGCAAAGGAAGGATGGGATCTTCATCAATCAAGCCAAGTACACAAAGGAACTAATCAAAAGGTTTGGGCTTGAAGGATCAAGAGTAAGCAAAACTCCCATGGCAACAACTACAAAGCTTGACAAGAATGAACAAGGTAAAAGTGTAGACATTAAATTATACCGTAGCATGATTGGTAGCTTGCTTTATTTGACAGCTAGTAGGCGGATATTATGTTTTCCGTTTGTCTTTGTGCACGTTTTCAATCTTGTCCTAAAGAATCTCACATAATTGCGGTTAAAACGCATAATTAGATACCTTAAGGGCACTATTGAAATGGGTTTATGGTATCCTAAAACCGGATTATTTGAAATGAAGAGTTTTTCGGATGCCGACTATGCGGGTTGTAGGGTAGATAGGAAGAGCACAAGTGGAACATGTCAATTCTTAGGTAATTGTCTTGTATCTTGGTCTTCCAAAAAGCAAAATTCGGTAGCCCTATCAACCGCCGAGGCGGAGTATGTTGCGGCGGGAGCTTGTTGTGTACAAGTTCTTTGGATGAAACATACTCTCCTTGACTATGATTTACACTTTGATCATGTTAAAATATTGTGATAATACTAGTACTATTCACATGACAAAGAATGCAAATCAACATAGTAAACCAAAACACATTGACATTAGGTATCACTTTCTTAGAGATCATTATGAGAAAGGTGATATTGATATGATTATGTTTCTACGATTTTCAACTTGCCGATATTTTTACTAAACCTTTAGACTATGCTAGATTTTCATTTGTTTGTGGTGAGTTGAATGTTTGTATTATGGATTCTTAAAATTAAAAATTATTTTTCAATCGTTTTGTTTTAACCCTTTTTGATGTATGACAAAAAGGGGGAGAATAAGTAAGTTGTTTTGTTGATATTTGGAAAATAAGTGTTAAGTTTAAACTTTCTAAGTTTGATACTATTTGAGTTTCATTTCATAAAGAAAAAGAAAGTTTGTGTTTTATTGAGTTTTTGGACAAAAACTATTGTGCTTAATGCTTTATGTATGCTTACATAGCTTTTTTCATATTCATGATAAATACATAGCATTGTTTGAGGGGGAGCTTTCCAAGCTTTTCCTCCTTTATTTGTTTCAATAACTTATATGTTTTGTCATCATCAAAAAGGGGGAGATTGGGCCCAAGGTTACAATCACCCGTGTTTAGTGTATTTGATGATTACAAAACATATTAGTTATTTGTACTAATAACATTTGTTGTTTAAGTGTGTTTTCAGATTTCTATTCATACTAGAAGTCTTCTCTCACAAATACAAGGTTTTGGACTCAAGTCAACTCAAATTGGGCTCAAGATGCAAAAATGAAGATCAAGTGAAGATAGCCCATCTTGAAGCATTGCTTTGAAGTCTTTTAGAAGTTTGTAAGTTTAGAATGTTAAAGTTTGAATATAGGAAATTTGGCTCTAGGATTTGCACACACACTTGTTTCATGTATTTCCTATGTTTTGAAAATTGTTAGTTCTAAGTTTTATGCCTTAGTTTATATATACATGTACCAAAAGCTTTAATCTTGAAAAACTTGTTTAAAACATGTGTATAAACTATTTTCTGCATAATACTTAGCTATATGTATTTTTAAAATATTTATCAAAATTTTTCTAACTCAAAACAGCCTAGTATTTCAGTTTCAGGCAACATCGGTCGACCGGCCCGGTCGACGGCGCTGTGTCTGGACATGCACTGTTTGTGCATGTCTGTCGGTCGACCGGACCGGTCGACCGACTAAGAGCATTCTGCTCTCGGGTTTTTTCGGTCGACCGGACCGGTCGACCGGAAGAAGGAAACTGTGTTTCCTCCTTTTGGGTCGGTCGACCGGACCGGTCGACCGGGAGCCAACGGCTACTTCCAGCTGGGCTGGCGGTCGACCGGACCGGTCGACCGCCAAGCCTGCAAATTAGCACGGCTCTTTCCTCTTTGGGCAGTTCTGAAAATCTGTTTTTTGTTTCAGCTTTAACAGATTTTTGGAGATTTGTTGGGGAGCTTTTTCAGAGAAAATAAGACAAAAAGAAATTGTTTTTAACCTATTTTTAAGCCATAAATAGAGGAGAAGTCTCTCTTGCATATTACTTAGAAAAATCCTCAAGTTTTCATTGTTTTCAAAAGAGAAAAGAGTTTAAAGCTTTCATTCCAATTCTTTTTGAGCTAGTTTTTCAGTTGTGTTTGATTGCTAATATCACTCTACAACTGAAGTTTTTCTCACCACACTTCATAGAGCCAAAAATCCTATACTCATTCTATAGTGAAGTTGTAATTGAAGTGAGAGTGTTTGTAAAAGAGTTTGAGAAAAGTGTAGTGATCTTGTTGTGATCACTTGGTTCTTGTAATCCTTTCTTTGTGAAGCAACCTCTTCGGTAGAGGTCCTTTGTACTTGGTGGAGCTCGGTGCTCGGTCTTCGGTAGACCAATTGTAAAGGCATCCTCGGTGGATAGTGGAAACCCTTCACGGAGGTGAAGGCGGGGGACTAGAGCAAGTGTGCTCGAACCTCGAAACAAATCATCTTGTTTGCGATTGCCTTTGCGTTATTCTTGCTTTCAATTCTCTTGCTTTATATTGTCTTGAATTATTTGCTTGAGAACTAACCCTCTACTTGTGCAATCTAGTCTTGTTTACTTTACTTGCTATACTTGTTGTGTTACATTGTGTGCATTTCATTTCTCATCATCATACTTGTCATTGATCGATCACACCTCAATACAACACGGTTGCATTGCGCACCTCAACCCATTTTAAGGGGAATTGGGAGGAAGGAGTTCAGAACCTCGCAAGGGGTATTCGGCTCTTAGTCGTGTTTTGAGAGATCGTTGCATCACTCATTTTATTAAAGTTTAAAAAGATCATTAGATTAGCATTCACACCTATTCACCCCCCCTCTAGGTGTTTTTCAATTGGTATCAGAGCTTGGACTCTAGGATTTGGTTTAACCACCTTAGAGAAGATCCTAATTTGCTAATCATTTCATTTCATATTCATATAAGTAAAAATGGCGATGGAATTAAGACCCCTCCTAAGTTTGATGGACTAACTTCCCATATGGAAAGTTAAGATGACCGGTTTTTTGCAATCTCTAGGTAGCCGAGTTGCAAAGGCCGTGACTAAGTCCTTTAGTGTACCCCCCGGTGACGAATCCACTTGGTCCGAAATAGAGACTAAGGAATTCGATGCCAATGCCAAAGCTCACTATGCACTTCTACAAGCCCTTAATGATGATGACATATCTAGGGTTATACATTGCAAATCCGCATATGAGATTTGATCACACTTGATAGTCACTCATGAGGGAACCTCACAAGTAAAGAAGGCTAAGATTGACCTTCTTCGGTCCCAATATGAAACATTTAGCATGCAAGATAATGAAACCATAGATGATATGGTTACAAGATTTACCAAGATTACTAATGGACTCTCTTCTTTAGGTGAAGATATCAACAATGATCAAAGAGTAAGGAAGATCATCCGGGCTCTTCCTCCTTCATGGGAAGTTAAAGCTACAACCTTGAAGGAACTCAACGACAATGAAGAGATGGAGCTCATAGGTCTCATTGGGAACCTCAAAACCCATGAGATGGAAAGGAAAGCAAGGAGGACATGGCTCCTACCAAGAAGAAGACTATTGCCTTCAAGTGTCAATCATCACACTCCGACGAAGATGATGAAGAAGAAGATGACGAAGAGCTCTCACTTCTAGTCAAAAATGTTCGGAGGATGTACAACAAGGCGAAGTTCCAAGGTAGAAGGAGATGGCAAGGAGGCAAAGAAGAAAGAAAGATCATATGCTTCAATTGCCAAAGACCGGGACACATTGTGGCGGAGTGTCCAGAAAAAGCAAAGCCTTCCACTTCAAAGAAGCCTTACAAGAAGAAGGCTATGAAGGCAACTTGGGATTCGGAGACCGAATCCGAAGAAGAGATTGACACCGCCAACATGTGCTTCATGGCCAATGAAAGCACAAGCAAGGTAACCCCTTCCACTCCTTTGATGATGAACTCTCCATGGATGAACTAGGAGAAGCTTTTGTTGAGTTATCACAAAATTATGATTTCTTAAAGAAAAAGTATTTAAAAATGAAAAAGGAAAATGAATCTTTAAGTCTTCAAGTTTTTACTCTTACAAAAGAAAAGGATGACTTGGTTTCCACTTTGGCCACTACCAAAAATGATTTTGAAAAATATAAGATTTCTTGCAAAGGTAAGGCCCCACTAATTGATTCAAATGAAGTTTCAATGCTTAAGGAAAGATTAGACTCATTAAGTGTTGTTTTGAAAAATTGTGAATTTAACAAGAAGAAAATTGAGGCTATGTTTCCTAAGAAACAAGCCCAAAGAAAAATGCTCATGCTCATGTTCATGTTCATGCTACACAACCTAAACAACATGGCAAAACCCCAAAACATGCTCACACTACACATCATGCTTTCATGTATAGAAAAGTGTACTCATGTTCACATTGTGGGCGGAAAGGACACTAGCTAATTTTTGTTATGATAGACTAAGTGCATCACATCATAATGTTTGGGTTCGTAACACTAACTTTCAAGGACCCAAGAAAGTTTGGTACCAAAGTCAACAATTGTTTTAAATGATGTAGGTACTTTCCAAAGCCCAACGACGTAGAGGTTTGTGGTATCTTGATAGCGGTTGCTCAAGGCACATGACTTGGAACATCAACAACTTTGCAACCCTATCAAGATATCATGAAGGTGGCACCGTCACCTTCGGAGATGACGCCAAGGGTAAAATCATCGGTATTGGTAATGTAAAACTTGGCACCTCTCCTTTAATTGAAAATGTAGTTTTAGTTGATGGCCTCAAGCATAATCTCTTGAGTGTTAGTCAACTTTGTGATAAAGGTTTTGATGTTGTTTTGATAATGTTTCTTGTAAAGTAATTGATAGAACTTCTAATGTTTGTGTATTTCCGGTTTTCGTGAAAGTAATGTTTATATGATTGATATGTTGAATATGTCTTGTAATATTACTTGTTTGAAAGCCCTCGATGATGACTCTTGGTTGTGGCATAGGAGATTAGGGCATATTTCTTTTGATCATATTTCTAGGTTAAATACAAAGGAAATGGTGAAGGTATTCCTTACTTGAATTTTGAAAAGGACCGAGTTTGTGACGCTTGTCAATTTGGGAAACAAACTAAGTCTTCTTTCAAGTCAATTAAGGATATCATGACATCACGTCCTTTGGAGTTAATCCATATGGATCTTTTTGGCCCTACACAAACCAAAAGTTTAAGTGGGAATAGATTTGCTTATGTTTTGGTTGATGATTTTTCAAGGTTTACTTGGGTTTTCTTTCTTGAACATAAAAGCCAAGCATTTTCGTATTTCCAAACTTTTAAGAAAAGAGTTGAAAAAGAAAAGGATGTTTCGATTTTGAGAATAAGAAGTGATAGAGGAGGTGAATTCATTAACCAACCCTTTACCACTTTTTTGTGATGAACATGGAATAAAGCATGAACTTTCTTGTCCTAGAACTCCACAACAAAATGGAGTAGTTGAACGGAAAAATAGAACATTACAAGAGATGGCTAGGACAATGCTAAGTGAATATGGTCTACCACATTATTTGTGGGCCGAGGCCGTAAATACATCATGCTACATATCAAATCGTGTTTTCTTGTGTAAAAATACTACTAAAACTTCTTTTGAAATGTATTTTTCTAGAAAACCTAATGTTTCCTATTTTAAAGTTTTTGGTTGCAAATGCTTTGTTTTAAACACAAAAGATTTTTTAGGAAAATTTGATCCTAAATCTTATGAGGCTATTTTTGTAGGTTACTCAAACACTAGTAAAGCTTATAGAGTTTTCATTAGATCATCTTTGACTATTGAAGAGTCTATTCATGTTAAGTTTGAGGAATCTAACAAGTTTGTTAAGAATGTTGTAGAAATAGATGCGTTGGATGAAGGCTTGGAGAAAGTCACCTTGGAGGATGCTTCTACCATGGGAGACAAGCCAAAGGATGATGATGGAAGTGAAGCCAAAGTGGAAGAGGCCTAAGGAAATGAACATCAAACAAATGAGGTGGAGCCTACTCAACCACTACCTAAGGATTGGAGATTCAATCCTCATCATCCCAAGGACCTCGTCATAGGTGAAGTATCAAAAGGGGTAATACTCGCTCTAAAATTCAAGATTATTGTGGCCACTTTGCATTTATTTCACACATAGAACCCAAAAATGTCCTCGAAGCCGAGGCCGATTCATATTGGTTGCTAGCCATGCAAGAGGAGCTCAATCAATTTGAGCGCAACCAAGTTTGGCACCTTGTTCCTAGGCCCCACGATAGAACAACAATTGGTACTAAGTGGATCTTTAAGAACAAGTTGGATGAATCGGGTAATGTAGTTAGAAACAAGGCTAGGTTAGTTGCCCAAGGTTACACTCAAATCGAAGGGATCGATTTTGAAGAAACCTTTGCACCCGTAGCACGGCTTGAAGCCATACGGATGACACTAGCATTTGCCTCATATAAAGATTTCAAATTATTTCAAATGGATGTTAAAAGTGCTTTCTAAATGGATTTATT
>JAVJIF010033624.1:0-68584 GCA_038442645.1 Agave tequilana
CCACTTCTTCGTGTTTCACCGTACCTTTCTTTTCATTCTTTGCTTTCTTCTCTTTTCATTCTTTAAAACTTTGAAGAAATTTTAATATACACGTGAATCAACCAGTAAAGCTTCTATCGCCTCTCGTCCTTGTGAATTCGACTCGTTTTAACCTCTATGCTATAACGGAAGTATCGAGGAAGCCACAACACACACTTTAAATATCAATTTCAAAACATACACTTTTGTGCGCGATTTTTCCCTGATCAATCCGCGTCTAGACTCAAAAATGTGAGGCTTGCATGAAGCCCGCATTTCAAAATCCATAACTTAGAAAAATTTCTAAGTATCGGACTCAGACGCGAGACTCAGTAAAACTTGCGCCTGATCTTAAAAGACGCGAGAATCATAGGAAGTCTGCGTCTGAACTCCCCATACTTAGAAATATTATTAGCATTGAGTCCAAAAGCAAAGCTCAACGAGGCACGCATTCAACAAACAGATACAGACTTAAGTTGATAAAACAAAGACGCAGAGGTCGTCAAACCCGCGTCTTGCCTACCAATTCAAGAGCCGCGTCTGAAAGTCAAACACGGGCATGAGCCTCGCGTTGGCGGTTCACATTCAAAAGAGACTTAAGAGTTAAGAGAACTCTGTAAGCCCCTTCAATGGTAGAAACTAAATCAGATAGTTTTACTACCGGAAATGGGGGCCTCCTGTGTGGAAGGACCACCCATTTGAATCTTCGGAGCGACTGCGCTCGAGGACGAGGAAGCAGGTTTGGTCTTCGGTGCCATTTTGACCGTGAGATCGGTGTTGAAGATGGTGACAAACAAAAACTTCAAGATTTTCTTAACCCTAGATATAATGCTCAGCGAAGAAGAAGAAGAAGAGTCTAATGATGGCTCTTGAAAGACTGTTGTCTTTTATAGGCCCAGTGATTCACAGAGATATGCGGCGCATGGCTTGAGGCCTAATCCCCGTCCGACGTGTGGCATGCATCTTAAATGCGACGCAAATTTCGCGCGTCAAAGGAAAGATGTCCCCTCAACTCCGCCGGACATGTGGCAACGCGCCCAAAATGCGAGACTCGCGTTTAACAAAAACCGCGTCCCTCTAAAGGTCGCGCCTCTTCAGTAAGGCCAAAGTCGCGCCTAGTCAACAGAGTGAGAGCTGCGTCTTCACTTCGAAGATTGCGTCCTTCCAGAGGCCGCATTTCTTCAGCAAATTAGTAGATGCGTCCCCACTCTGAGTGAGGACTGCATCTCTAAAGCAACATGACCCTGCGTCTACAAGACTTATATTCAGTCTTTACTTCTGCAAATCAGTTCAACAGTACACTGGCATAAGCAGACGGCTGTTTACCCCTGATTTAACAGTACGCCAACAAGCAGCTCAGAGCACTGAGGAGGTCTGGACTGCGTATCTAGACACTCACCACGATCATCTCTGGTGGCTTCAAAGGGTTTTACAGTACACTCACGAAGACCATACTCCAGACAAGATCAAGCTCAGAGTATCTCAAATGATTGTCAGTCCAATCGTGAGAAGTATGAATTCAACCAGAATCTAAAGTATTTCAAAATGCGTCCCAGTCAACCGCGGAATATTAAAAACTTTGGAGGGGTTCTGTAGGCGGTCTAAAAATCACTGAAGATGAGTCATCAAAAGCAGAATCCAAACTCCAGACGCAAGGCTAATCATCGCCACCAGCGTAGCACCAAGACGTGAGGGTTAAAATCCGCGTCTCAACATCACTGCAAGGACAAAGACGTGGAGCATGAAAGTCGTGTCTCAGAATTATTGCAGTACCAATACGCAGAGTCTAAAGCCCGTGTCTCACGTGAAGCTTGACGCAGAATTGGAAGCTCGCGTTTCTCAAGCATCACCTCAATGGCAAAATGTGAGGCCCAAAGCCTGCGTCTCGGTTATAACTTTCCTCATTACTGGGTCAATTACTGCTAACATAATGAGAGAGTTAACCCTCATTATGGAGTATTTTTAGGAACACTTTTAACCCCCTGAAGCCTCTATAAATAGTCCAGTTTGTTATGGAAGAGGGGTCAGAAAAATCTGATCAGAAGAACTTCGTTTGTAAGCCGTAAAAAGGCCAAGATCTCTCGCTAAAAGAAAGAGAGAGTTCAACTCTTCTAACAACTTGCTGCATACAAGTTTGTTTTTGGTCTATAGTCTCTTTGAGATTCTTGTTGACAGAAGCTGTGTTACTTCGTTCACCATCCAAAGAGAAGATTCCAAAGAAGTCTTGACGTTCACCCAGTAAACAGAAAATAAGATTCATTTTCACCGTCATATCAAGAACCCGGCATTAATAAAGGGGAGATTTGAGCTTGAATATCACCTGAAAGGATTATTGATCCGCTGTAATTTTCTTTACTATCAAATAAAGAATTTGCCCCTCGATCTTTAATTTTTCCTCACCAAACAGGGACCTAAGCCCCTGGTTTTACCGTGTAAATGTGGCAAATGCTGCGTTTCCACGGCAATTTGGTGGGCCCACGCGTCGATTTTCGACATGTGGCCTTGTCTCGCCTTTCAGATGCTTCTTTCACCTATAAAAAGCCCTGCAGAGACCCGAAATGCAAGCAGATTGAGAAATGGGATAGGCTTTCTATCTCTTACTGTAGTGTAGTGCAGGTGTTCTTCTTCTTTTATTTTGTATTTTCATTTTATTTTTTTAGATCTTGTAGTAGGGCTGAGAGATTCAGAGAGAGAAAGAGAGGGATTGATATAATAGATGGTGACAATCTATGTAAAGGTGTCTTCTTTCTTCTCTATTGTAATCTTCTCCATCTTCTACATGATTCTTAGCTAGTTTTTCTTCTCATGGAATTCTAACTACTAACCACTAATCATCTAACCACTTACTTGATAATCCACATGAATCTAGTAGCCTCTATAAGGCCTTGCTCTTGTAAGAGTCATTGATGGCTCAAGATGATGGATTCTAACATTCTAACATTTCTAACATCTAATCCACTAACTTGCTAACTTGTAATGTCTTCTTTATTTCATACTCACCTCTAACCGATTTTTATGATTTAATAGTAGCTTACAACTTGTTGTGTGGTATGGATGTCTTGTTGAATGTAGAAGAACAATCTTATGGGCTATGTTTTGTATCGTCTCTTGAAGCCAAGGATTAGTGATGGCCAAGGATCCATGTGAGGCAACTATCACTAAGAGGTTAGCATAGTTAGTGGAGCAATTGGTAGTTAGTAGCCATGAGTTTTCTTTTATCTTATTTAAAAAATCAATTTCAAAGCTCTTCTTTTATCTTTTCATCGTTGTCTTCACCATCTTCTTTGTTCACCTTTGTTTTCATATTCTTTACCACAAGCTTCATCTTCTTTTCTATTTTATTTTCCAAATCACTTCTCTTTCATTTTCACATCGCCGTCTTCATCGCCTTCTCCATCTATCACTTCTGAATTTCTTTTCTTTTCTTTTCTTTTTCTTTTTCTCATTCTTTAACAAAGAAAAATTGTTAACAACCAACATGAATAAGAACTGTTAATGTTTCTATCGCCTCCCGTCCCTGTGGATTCAACCCGTTGAGCCAATGCTATAACGAAAGTATCGAGGGAACATTAGCACACACACTTTTCACTAATTTTACAAAACACATATTTTACAGTGCTGGTTTCGCTCCGATCAAATTTTTGACGCCGTTGTCGAGAATGAAAATGGTTTAAACTCACGTTTTTGTTACATTTTCTTCTCTATTTTGGTGTGCAGATTAATTTTTTCCAGAAACCGAACATTGCAGAACTTTCCTTTTACTTGCATGTCCCTGCTCTAGAAAATAGGGGCCTTGCTTCCATAATTGTGCCGCGAAACCTAAGAAAAGTCGCGCAAACGCGATATTTGTTTAGCATTTGGACTTCATCTTTTGCAGAATTCCTGCAAGTTGCATATATTGTTGTATTGTTGCTGCTATTTTTCTGCTTAATTAAACCCATTTTTGAGTAATTAAATTCGAATTTCTTGGAGGCCAAGAAAGGGAGTTTCTAGAAGATGCATTGAACCTAAACCCTTGCGCACGTCAGACGAATATCCGGGCGAAAATACCAGAATCCGAATATACCAGGAGGTCCTTGAAGCCAGGAGAAGCTCCTCGCTAAAACTAGGGATCTATGTCCCTGGTTTTGCTACAGAAACGCGCCAATGCCGCGTTTCCGCGGCAATTTAGTGGGCCCACGCGTCAATTTTTGACGCATGCCTTGTCTCGCCTTCCAGATGCTTCTGTCGCCTATAAAAAGCCCTGCAGAGACCCGAAACGCAAGCAGATTGAGAAATATGCTAGGTCTGCTATCTCTTAGTGTAGTGTAGTATATGTGTTCTTCTTCTTTTATTTTGTATTTTCATTTTTTTTAAGATCTGCTAGTAGGGCTGAGAGATTCAGAGAGAGAAAGAGAGGGATTGATGTAATAAATGGTGATAATCTATGTAAAGGTATCTCATTTCTTCTCCATTGTAATCTTCTCCATCTTCTACATGATGCTTAATTAGTTTTTCTTCTCAAGGCAATCTACTACTAACCACTAACCATCTAACCACTTACTTGATAATCTACATGAATCTAGTAGCCTCTACAAGGTCTTGCTCTTGCAAGAGCCATTGATGGCTCATGATGATGGATCGTAACATTCTAACATTTCTAACATCTAACCCACTAACTTGCTAACTTGCAATGTCTTCTTTATTTTATGCTCACCTCTAACCAGTTTTGATGATTTAATAGTAGCTTGCAAATTGTTGTGTGGTATGGATGTGTTGTTTGAATGTAAAAGATCAATCTTATGGGCCATGCTTTGTATCATCTCTTGAAGCCAAGGATTAGTGATTGCCAAGGATCAATGTGAGGCAACTACCATTAAGAAGTTAGCATGGTTAGTGGAGCAATTTGTAGTTAATAGCCATGAGTTTTCTTTTATCTTATTTTAAAAATTAATTTCAAAACTCTTCTTTTATATCTTCATCATTGTTTTCACCATCTTCTTTATTCACCTTTGTTTTCATATTCTTTACCAAAAGCTTCATCTTCTTTTCTATTTTATTTTCTAAATCACTTCTCTTTCATTTTCACATCGCCGTCTTCATCGCCTTCTCCATCTATCACTTCTGGATTTCTTTTCTTTTCCTTTTCTTTTTCTCATTCTTTAACAAAGAATAAATTGTTAACAACCAACGTGAATAAGAACTATTAATGCTTCTATCGCCTCTCGTCCCTGTGGATTCGACCCGTTGAGCCAATGCTATAACAGAAATATCGAGGGAACATTAGCACACAAGCTTTTCACTGATTTTACAAAACACATATTTTAAAGTGCTGGTTTCGCTCCGATCATTGGTCTGTTCATGGGATCTTGTGTCAATCTCAGAATAACATTGGATTGTTCATTGGATCAGATTTGGTGGAGTAGATTGTTTGAAAACTAGTTTAGGGTTTCACTTTGAGATAAAGTTTCAAACTTTATTTATTTGGATCTATTTTTATTGGTTTTTCACATTGTTATTGGCATTTTTTGAAGGAGATACGGCCGAGGTTAATCAGTCCATGGTGAAGACCGTAAACATCCAACAATCGAAGATCGATGTGGTAAGGTTTAATGGTGTGAACAACTTTTGCATGTGGAGATGAGAGGTGATGAATACCTAAACAGTTAAAATTTGAAAGACATGTTGTATTTGCAAGAGAAACTAGCAGAGACTTCAGAGAAGGATACGAATAAGACGAATAAGACAGTGGGTGGTATCATTAGGTCTTATTTGACACAAGACCTCAAGTATCATATGATGAATGGGACTTCCCCAAGGAAGATTTGGGAGATCCTTGAAAGTAAGTATTTGATGAAGAACATCGAGCTTCGATAAAGAGGAGGCCTTACTGCTTCCAGTTGAAAAAAAAAATTTCATTGGTGATCATATCAATAACTACACGAAGCTTCTTGTAACATAGCCATTGTAGATGAGATGATTTAAGATGAGGATAAAGCGTTAATTCTTTTGAGCTCTCTTTCAGATGAGGAGTTTGAGACTTCATCCTAACCTTGATCAATGATAAAGCTTCACTTAATTACAATGATGTGTCAGCTGCTCTTGTGAATCACAAGGTGAGAACAAAGAGTCTTCTTCTAGTAGCGCAGTAGTAGAGAAGTTGATTGTAAGAGGGATTGGTTTCAATTATCGTAAGGGCAAGAGATAAGTTGGTAAGTCAATGACTGGTAATCGCAAATTGAGAAAGAATCAATGTGCTTTATGCAAGGAAGAAGGATATTGAAAGATTGATTGTCCAAGGCTCAAGACGAAGAAAGGACAGAAATCAGAGACAAACTTCGAACAAGCGGATGATGGTACTGATTCTGACTTTTCAGTGTTCTCTCTATTACTTCTATTACTTGTTGTTCAGAGGAATTTTAATAGATTTTGGATACGGGTGCTACTTATCACGTTTTTTCCAAGCGAAAGTGGTTTACTAGTTTTGAAAAACTAGATGGAGGTATGATTTCACTAAGAAATGGATATACATGCCAAATTGAAAAAATAGGTATAGTTCAGATCAATTGTTTTGATGGGATTGTGAGAGAGTTTAAGGATGTAAGATATATTCCTCAGTTGAAAAAAAATCTTATCTCAATTGGAGCTTGGAGGCTCAGAACCTGAGAGGGACTCTTAGAGAAAGCGTTCTCAAGATGTCCAGTGGCTCATTGGTGGTTCTGAAGGGCATTCGACGCAATAACTTGTACTACTTGAAGAGTAGTGTAGATACTGAAATTTGACAGCTTCAGAAAATTTGAAAGGCAATTTTACCAAGTTATTACAGATGAGACTCGGACATGTTGGTTTAGATATTTTGCAAGCATTGGCTAAGAAAGGAGTATTGGAAGGTGCGTTGACCTGCAACTTGGAATTTAGTGAACAGTCTGTTCTAAACAAGAAGAAGAAGGTGAAATTTTGCATCGTTATTCACCGTTTGGAAGGTCTTCTTGATGGTGTTCATATTGATGTTTGGGTCCTACCAAGACCCATCGCTTGGATTATCTCTTTTGTTGATGATTCATTTAGGCATTGTTGGGTATACCCTATAAAAAAAAATTTGAAGTCCTAATTTTTTTTCGTGAAGTGAGAAATTTAATAGAGAAATAGACAGGCAGGAAGATCAAGGTGATCCAATTTGATCATGTAAGGGAGTGCAAGGATCGATTTCTATGATTTGGCCAGAACAATGGTATTAGTATTCACAGTCGAAAAACATTGGATGGTTAAAGAGGTGAACCGTTTCTTATTGGAGAAAGTTCGGTATTTGTTACCTAATACATCATTAGACAAATCATTTTGGGCTGAGGCATTGGTATATACTAGCCATCTCATGAATTGTTTGTCATTGACTACGATAGGAAGTAAAACTCCGTTGAATATTTGGTCAGGTGGAGCTGCTCAAGATTATGATTTACTGGCGGGTATTTGGATGTCCGGCCTACTTCAGTGTCAAAGATGACAAGTTGAATTCGCAAGCAAAAATAGTTCTGTTTTTAAGAGTTAAAAGAAACTTGAAAAGCTACAAATTATGAGACTCCAAAAAGAAGATCTTGTTGATCAATTATGTCACATTTGATAAGGCTTCATTATTGAAGCCTACCGCCTCTCAGTAGGTGGAGAGGAAGACGACCAATAATGTTTCACAGCAGGTGGAGGTTGATATTACTCCACCATCTCCAATTGGTTCTGTATTTGTTGGGATCTCACTAGATGTGACACCGAGTAGAGATCATGTAGCCATGTTGGATGCTGAACAGGATGAAGAAGTTGGATTATTTGCAGTTACAGGAGCCAAGATGAATCCATGAAAGTGGGTGAAAAAGCGTGAATCTCAATTGATGAGTTAGATCAGCTCAAGTTGAAGACCGTTGTTCTCCATAGTGATCGAGATGAAGAGGTTCATATGACTCAGCTAGTTTGGTTCCTTGCTGCAAAATCGATTTTAAGCAGTTGAGCTTGGTGGAGCTCATTTGGATGAACTACGTGTAGCTTGATCTCTTGGGCAGGGGTATGTAGGTAGCCATAATAATGCATTCAGTTGTTGAGCTGAAGCAATTCATTGGTGTTCGGCTTCGATTTGAGAAATCTTCACTGAGATGGAGATTTGAGGGGAGAAGATCTAAAAAAATATGGTAAGGTTTTTTAAACCCATTGGAGATAGCAACAGCGAAGAAACAGGAGTCGATGATAGATGTCAACAGGGCTTATAGGCTACCGACAGCGGATACGTAGATGCGCCAAATAAATAGTTAGGTTAGACAATCTGTCGACAGCCATTTGAGACGTCGACAGTTGTGGCTTATTCTGTCGACAGACGCAACTCAGATTGTCGATAGTGGCCAAACCCCAAAGTTGAGTTTGTGCAGTCTGTCGACAGGCTCATCAAGGTTGTCGACAGTGACGGGTTTCTGACAGTTTTCAAATAGAATTCTGATTTCTTTCTAATCCGATTTTAGATTTGTTGGTTTTCTTTTCTTCGTGAGTTCTCTGCTTATATATAGAGGGGTGTTGTACCCTTATATGTAATCTTGAGAGAAAACTTCAAAAGTGAATTGTATTGGGAGTTTTAGGGTTAGTTTTGTTTGTGAGATTTCTATAGTCTAGTGTGTAGTTTTCTCTAGCTGGATCTTCGGATCATTGTTATAACCCTTGTAATTTACTTGAATAAGATATTCTCCCTTCTGCCTCGAAAACATAGGCAAATTGCTGAACTTTATTAAATTATTTGTTCTCGCTTTTCTTTTTGTATTTGTGTTTGTGCCATATTGTTTGGTTATTGACTCAGCATTAGATCGTTGATTTTGGTAATTGCGTATCGTTGAAATTCCTCCGAAGGCGCAACAACTAGGTGGTGGATATCTAACTTGAATGGTTGCAACGTGAAAAGAAAATCTTTGTGGAATCTTTTGGAAACTTTTTTTTTACTATGTATTGGGTTTAAACTTTTTGTTATGAATAGTAGATTGGCTTCAATGTTTTCTGATATGTTTTTTGACTATCTTTCATCTGTTTCTAGTGGCTTGTGGTGTATTAGAGCTTCTTATGTTTTATTATATAGCAATATTGGTCCTTTCTGGCCATTTACGAATCTAATTCTATCAGTCATTATAAAATTATCTTTTGAGATGAGATATATATGTACGACTGAATTTTAAGATATGATAAAGAATTTTTTTTTATTAACAGATAGATTTTGTTTGGATATGACACATGAGTCTCCGTCGAATTCAAATTCCAATAAACAAAGTTATGATTATAATAACAGAGATGATTCCAAAATTAGCCCAAAACCACTCACATAAAAAGACCACTTAATTCTAGAGTTATTAATTACATCAAAAGATTGGAAATCTCCCCCCCCCCCCCCCCCCCCCACCCCCCCCCCCCCCCCCCCCCCCCACACACCAAAAAAACCACCCCAATCCACCCCACACCAAAATCTTTCCCAACTTTTCTACTGTTTATCTCTCAAAAATTCTAACTCTCGACTCCCTAACTTCATCTGCCAAACAAGAATGAAGGTGAATCAGAGGATAATCATCTAGAGGTCCCCTGTTTTCTGCCAGGTGAATCGGAGAATAAATGAGGGAGCTATGGATAATTCTCCATGTTCACATTTTTCAGTGGACGTCAGCAGCGCACTGGCCATCAAAACTAATTATCTGAATATTGAAAATTCTTGATGCAACTTTAATAAACTCCAACTAAACGTACGTGCATGTAACATGTTAGTGTCATTTACGCGAAGTCTGGGTTCACCAGAGTGCCACTCTGGCTGGGCTTTTAAAAAAATGCAGCCAGAACTCTTGGGGTATCCTGCAACGTGCTATTGAGTGGAATGTCTGTCATTTTTCAGAATAAAAGCCCGTCTTTTCTTCTGAACTTCATCATCGTGCTCCTGTCCTTTGCTCAAATTCCACCGACAACCCATCTGATATGGTACAATTTGAGCAAGGGGTGCCCCATATAACAACATGGCATCCTTCCAGTCTCTTTTATTTGGGGTGGATGTATATATTTGGACAAAGACTATCCCTATTTCTAGCCAAAACAAATTTCTGAATTGTTGTTCAAGCCAACAAGATGAATTGGGGTCAATTTCAGGCCTTATTGTTCTTGTGCGAAGGTCCCGTAGGAAACTTGAATAAGGTTATACTAATTTTCTACTATGTAGTTCTTCCTTTTTTCTGAAAAAAGAACAGGGCCTCAAATTTGAAAGCCCCATTTCAATCTTATAGATAAGATGAAAAGTATACGGGAGTTATCAAAAAAGTAAAGGGGAAACGATATAACCCACTATAGGGGTAGAAGAAAACAAGGAGCAAAAGAAAATGAGAAGTAGAATATACTCTTCTCCTATGTGCCTTGGGATGACGAGTGGACTACAATACAATATAAAATCTTACGTAAAATCTTATCTTATGTTGCAATGCTTCTGCTTCCTTGAACGCTTGCTCAAAAGTCCATGCATTCCACTCGTTCGAGAGACACCAAATAATAGTAGCCACCATAGCAAAGAAATAAAGTGTTACGTTTGAAACCTTAAGGAGCAGTACTGCCTTTTTGTGCAACCTCAGGGTTTTTTTTTTTTGCAGTTGCACGTCACCCTATTTTTTAGCTAAGAAGAATTGATATGAGCAAATCATTTTAGTATATCTATAATCATATTCATTTCTCTCGTGTATGATGTGTATCCGTATCCAAGCCGATAATATCCATATGCATATGAATTTTCTTTATCAAATAATATATGTATTTGTATCTGCATCCAAGATTTGAAAATGAATATGAGTATATCAACGTTATATCCTATCCTTTTCTGAGCAACAAAAGGATCATGCAAGTACTATAACTTCATTGATGAGACCCGCGAACTTAAAATTTTGAAGACAGAATTTTGCTATTTAGATTCTGCCATCCGAGAAAATAGGATTCAAAAGATTACAACATATGACGTTCTGGCTATCTTAGAAATTTTCAATATGCAATGGCACTATGAGTTGGATAAACCTCTAAAATCCACTTGTAGTCCATAAAAATAGACCATTTAACATTATATGAAACAAGGTTCTTAGGGTAGACCAATCAATTGAGCCAAGCGGAAGGGTGGTGTTGGGAATCCCAGTGACAGAGAAGACAGCCGCCGGAGAACAGCCACCAATCGCACAAACAATTAAACAAAGAAAGAGAAAGGAGAGAACACAAGATTTAACGAGATTCGGCAATTTGCTACGTCCTCGAGGCAAGGGAAGAGAGTTCTTATTGAACCAATCAATTACAAGTTACAAGAATTTTGGGATACGGGATAAAAATATTGGGGACATTACCCCTCCTTATATAGCCAAAGAATCCACGGAGAAAAAGAAACCAAAACACCTAATTCGGATCAGAAATGAATTCAAATTCAGATTTGGAAATAGGCCGCGCAGCAGTATAAGTCGACTAATAACTTCTATTAGTCAACTAATACATGTACTAGTCGACTAGTATATAGTGAAACAAATTTGTCAACTCTCTGTATCCTATCTCATTAGTCGACTAGGTCATGCCCTAGTCGACTAGCCTTTATTCCTCCTATACAATCCAACTTTGTTACGACTGACACACTCTCGTATTCGACAGGATTGACTGCATAGATCTATAGTGTTTAAAAAAACTCTTTCAATAAAATTTTTACCCTCTCCCACCATAATTCTACACCAAGGTGAACATTTCTCAAATTTGAGCTGAACACAATATAGCACCATGTCGACTCCAATTGGCTGCACCATTGTGGTTGCCTACGTACCTATGCCCAACGGGATCAAGCCACACATAGTCCATCCAAATAAGCTCCATCGAGCTCAAGCAACTATGACTAAATCTTCAGCATCGAACCGATCTGGCTGAATCATATGAACCTTTTTACCAATACTGTCATAGAGAACAACGGTCTTCAATTTGAGCTTGTCACGCTCACCAACTTGAGATTCATAATTCTTCACCCACTTTCGTAAATTTATCTTGGTTCCAATAACTGCAAATAATTCGACATTCTCATCAATGTCTTCAACTGTTCAGTATGAAAACTGGTTATATGATCTTCACCCGGTGTCACATCCGGTGAAGTCCTTACTGATACCAAATCAACTGGAGGTCGTGGAGTAACATCAACCTCCACCCGCTATGATACATCCTTGGTTTTCAATCTCTTTATCTACTGAGAGATGGTAGACTTCAACAATGAAGTCTCATCAAACGTGACATGCTTACTCAACACAATCTTTTTATTTTTCAAGGTCTCATAATTTGTTGCCTTTCATATTCCTTTTGACACCAAAAAAACAAACTTCTTTATTCGTACCTTGCCATCTTTGGTACTAAAGTAGGCTGGACTTCCCACGGCAAATCATTATCCTGAGGAGTTCCACCTGACCAAATATCCAACAGAGTTTTGCCTTCTATCGCAGTCGGTGACAATTCATTATGAGATAGCTAGCATATATGATCGCCTCAGCCCAAAATGTTTTGTCTAATCGTGCATTAGACATCAAACAGTGAATCTTCTCTAGCAAGGAGCAGTTGATTTCCTTAACTAACCCATGTATTTCATTTGTTAAGTGAGTACCAATACCAGTGTTTTGGCCAAATTGTAAGAATTAGTTCTTATATTTTTTAATATTACCAATTTGGAGCTCCTTAATCTTCCTACCAGTCTGTTTCTCTATCATATCCTTCTTCTTCACCAGCATACCTATGGCTTCAAATCTTTGTCTCATGAGATATATCCAACAATGTCTAGATAAATTATCAATAAAGAGATAAAGTATCGATGACCTATAATCGATGCAGTCTTGGCAAATTTTTAAATACTTACGTGAACACAATCAAGAAGACCTTCCGAGCAATGAGTAGTGGTGCCAAATTTCACCTTCGTCTTCTTGTCCAGAATGCCGTGTCCACCTAATTCCATATTGCAGGTAGATGCACCTTCTAATGGTCCCTTCTTTGTTGGAGCTTGCAAAGACTTTTCTCTTGTATGCCCAAGCCTCATATGCCAAACCTGTGTACAAACATCACCTGAAGAAATAGAAGTCACCACTTACCCTATGACTGTACTACCCATCAAGTAGTATAGGCTATTGTGCCGGACGCCCTTTAACACCGCCATCGAGCCTCTAGTCATCTTGAGAGCACAATCTCTAACAGATACTCCATGACCCAATGCTTTCAAGGTACCAACAGAGATAAGATTTCTTTTAAATTGAGGTATATACCTCACTTCCTTCAGTTCTTATACCATCCCATCAAACATCTTTGCACGGACTGTACCTATCCCTTCCACTTTACATGGATGATCATCACCCATGATAGCAAAACATCTATCTAACTTCTCAAAGCTAGAAACTAATCCCTGTTCGGGTTCAGATGATAGGTAGCTCCTGTAACTCACTTAGAATTACCTGAGTAATCAATAGTAGGAGTAGTAACAGAAAATGAGAATACTGATGAGTCTGAATCTGATCCACCTTCTTGTGAAGTACAGGCTTGTGTACTGATCACCTGTGCGAGATTTACCTCAGTTTTCGACTCTTACCCTTATTCTTATCCTTGATCCTTGGACAATCAATCTTCCAGTGTCCTATCTCTTTACAGAAGGCATATTGGATCTTCTTCAGATCTCTAAAACCTTGTCCAGACTTAGATCTCTCACGCTCGTCTTTGTCCTTCCGATTGGAACTTTTGCATCTTATCATCAACGTCTCTGCTGATGTACCATTGGAAGAAGACTGTTTGTTCTTTCTCCTCATCCAACACATCATTATAGTTAAGTGATTGTCTACCATTAATCAAGGTGAGGATGAAGGTCTCATACTCTTCAACAAGAAGAGAATTCAAAAGAATTAATGCCTTATCCTCTTCTTCGATATTCATGTCCATATTAACCAAATCTGTAAGAAGTTTTGTGTAGTCGTTCATGTACTCATCAAAAGAGAGTCCTTTCTTCAACTGGAAGCAATTAAGCCTCCTCTTTAGACGTAGTTGAGACTCGATACCCTTTGTCAGATATTTCTTCTCGAAAATCTCCTACATTTTCATTACAGACGTCTCATATAGTACATGATACTTGATATCTTGTGTCAAACAAGACCTTATAAGACCACACGCCATTCTATTCATCTTGTCCCAATCCTTTTCAAAAGTCTCCTTCGGCTTTTCTTTTAATCAAGGTTTGATGTCGTCAATGCATCCATCACCTCACACCTCCACATCCTAAAATTATTTATGCTATTAAACTTTACCACATCGATCTTCATTGGATGTGGGTTCATAGATTTCACCGTGAATGTACTATCTCCAACCATCTTCTCAATAGAATGCTCAAAGCAATGCAGAAAATCAAACGAAAATAGATCAAAAACTAGATAAAATTAGAATCTTTACCTCAAAGTGAAACCCTAAGAGAATTTTCGAAGCAATCTACTCCACCAAAATTGATTCCTCGAGAAATCCAAACGATGTTCTGAGATTGGCACACGATCTCACGAACAATCCCAATGCTGCTCCGAGATCGACACTCGATCTCCACCGAATAGCTACCAATGCTCTTGTAATCTATACACAATCCCATGTTGAATCTGAGATGCTCTGATACCACTTGTTGGGAATCCCAGCGACAGAGAGGATAGCTGTCGGAGAACAGCCACCAATCACGCGAACGATTAAATAAAGAAAGAGAAAGGAGAGAACACAAGATTTAACAAGGCTCGACAATTTGCATATGTCTCGGGGCAAGGGGAGAGAGTTATTATTGAATCAATCAATTGCAAGTTACAGAGACTTTAAGATTTAGGTAATAAATATTGGAGGCACTACTCCTCCTTATATAACCAAAAAATTCACAAAGCAAAGGAAACCAAAAACGCCTAATTCGGATCAAAAATGAATTCAGAATCAGATTTGAAAACCGACCATGTAACAATATTAGTTGACTAATTATAAATTGACTAATAACTTCTAGTAGTCAACTAATATAACTATTAGTCGATTAGTCTGCAGTGAAACAGAATTGCCAACTCTCTTTATCCAATCATTAGTCGTCTAGGTTATACCCTAATCAACTAGCCTTGGTCCCTCCTGTGCAATCCAACTTCGACACAAGCGACACGCTCTCGTATTTGACACCATTGATTGCATCGATCTTTGGCTAACTTTCAACATAGTTTAGAAAACTCTTTCAACAAGATTTTTACTCTCTCTCCCCTCGGGTGTTGGGCCGAAAATCTACATCAAGCGATCTCGAAACTTTTTCCTCTCTTTAGTTATATAATTACACAATATAGAGCATTCTGCGAGCTATTGTTGTACTTTACTGTCAAACAAAAGAAATGATAATTCAGTGCACATGGCCATTGCAGAACCAAGATACACACAGCTTTATGCATCGGCCATTTCCGCTTTAGCCGCAAATTTATCACAAAATCTGTTTACAAAATAAGTCATTAATTCATATGAAAAGTGCAAATGCAGTAATCAAGCCAATGATGAATTATTATTACAAATCAAGTAAATACAGAAAAATACCACAACAAAATAACCAAAAAAAAAAAGAAAAGAAAAGAAAAGAAATCGCAACTCTCACAACGCCATGCACGCATCAAATCAAACCCCACCCCTTAAAAAAGACAACCAACAACACTCACCAACCCAATCCCAACAACCAGTCCCCAATCCAAGCCCCTCAACTTAAAGCTCGTCGCCGCCGACGGTGTAGTGCTATCAGCGACGGCGGCCTCTGCAGGCGCCTTCGCTGCCGGAACCTTCGATGGCTTCTTCTTCTTCGGTTCCAATTTAGGGGCCGGGGCCGGAGCAGCGGCTGGAGGCTTAGGCCCAAAAATATCATACGGCAAAAGCACCTGATCGACCGAGTACACTGCAACCGGAAACTCCGAGTACAAATCATTACTGATCTGCGTCTCGTCCACGCCCGTGCTCACATTCACCTGATTGCTGGTGCTGCTGATGTTGACGGTGTAGGGCCCCGTGCTCCCCGACGCCTGCGTGCTCACGGGGTTGCTCGTCGTCTCGAACGTCGTAAGGCTGTAGTACCGAGGGAGCACGTGGTAGAGCACCAGTGAGACCTGTTCTTGCGGTGTGAGGCCGTTGAGGGTGCCCGGCTTCAGGTTGTTGAAGGCGTTGTCGGTCGGGGCGAAGAGTGTCAGGCCCTGGAAGGAGTTGTTGAGCTGGCTTGTGATTTGGTCCCCGACTTGGGTTGATTTTAGGAGGCGCATTAGGGTTGTGTACTGCCCGCCCTTTTCGAGGATCGCGGTGAGGTTGAATGGGGCTGGGGTTGGGCCGGGGGCCACCGCTGTGGTCTTGGCTTCGGCCACGGCGAGGAGGAGGAGGAGGAGTGTGAGGATGGTTGTGGCCATGGTGAAGTGATCCCTACTGGCTATAGCTGGGCTACTACTGGGGTTGAAAGAAAGTGAGGCCTTGGGATGATTTTATACAAACTATACGAAAATTAACTTTTTACCCCTTAATTTGAAAGTCTTATTTTTATAACCGCACAGTGTAACCCTTTCCTCTAAGAGTTTTCTCATGTAGGGTGCTGTAAGTAATTTTCCTAATGAGGAGGGGACGATCTTTAGAAAAATTATCTTCCACCCCATTAGTTTAACTCCTGCGTCTGGGTAGAAAAATGAATGTGATTAAAAACAGGGCTTGAAGTAATTTTCCTCGTTTCCGTTCGTTCATGTTGGCTGATGCCAGAGGGTACAGAGTTGACAGCTGAGCCACCGATATATTATGTGATGATATGATTCTTTATTGGTGAAAAGATGTTTTGGGGTGGGATCGGGATAAAGGGGAAGATGACAAGTTAAGAGTTTTTTAGAGTACTGAAATTGGGATTGGCTTTGAGAGGAGGTGGACGTGGGTTTGGGTTTGGGTTTGAGGGGGCCAAGCGTTATATCAGAGGGTTGGAAGTCCCTGTCAGGGCCACTGTAGAGAGGTGGCAACAGGCTGTGTTTGGCGTCAAGTGCTGGTGGGTGCTCCAGGGAGGGGAATTGTTCAGGGTGTGGGTGCAACTAGACCCACACACCTAGATCAGGTTTAGGGTTTTAACCAGACTCGCAACCAGATCAGTGTTTAGGGGTTTAGCCTGAGATTTGATTCATTTATCAGTTTTTTGAGAGGATAGTAAATTCGATGAGTGGTGGCCGACCACCAAGATGTAAAAATAAACCCATTGTTTTTATATATTGAATGACAGTCTATAATCAGCATAGACATTTTTAGTGTCTACAGTTAGAGTTAGATGAGTATATTCCATTAAAGCCAGAGGTTGGATAGTGTAACAAATGATATATCAATGGTGGACAGATTCATATTCACACAAGGCACAACAGTTCATCTGTAATAAGCACAAAAATACCCTAAACTATAAGGGTTCTTTAAACTATACATAACCCTCTAATTTTATTTCAATACACAATGCTACCTTAAATTATTTGAACATTACACATTAGTACCTTCTGCTGGTTGACTGTTAAAACTGTATAGCACATACTTCTGACGTGATAAATATGGACAACAATGCCCTTCTCCTTCTTTCAAAGCCATAATTGTTATAAAGCACCCAACAACACCAACTTCATTCTACTGGGCCTGTTTGTTTCGTTGCAAAACGTCGCAAGTCGTAAGTCGTAAAATGAGAATGGAAAAAATGAACTGTAGAAGAGAAAATATATTGTGTTTTACGGTGTTTGGTTGATAAAGTGAAGTGTAAATGGAAAAGTATATTGTGTTTTACAGTGTTTGGTTGATAAAGTGAAAGTATAAATGGTAAAGTATATTGTGTTTTACGGTGTTTGGTTGGTAATTTAAAAGTGTAAGTGGAAAAGTTGACCACAAAATTAACTGTAGCAGTGATTTAAATATTATAAATACTATTAAATTAAATCTACTATTGCAAATTAAATTGTATTAATAAATTTGAGATAAAAATTAATAATCTTAATATTTTATTTATAACAATAATATTAATAAAATATTAGTATAAATAGCAAAATATTACTAAAATATTAACTAAATAAATAATATAAAATTTTTAAAAAAATCTAAAGAACATTAATAAAATTTTAAGACTACTAATAAAATATAAATATTAAAAAATGTTACAACAATAATAAAATATAGTTTTAATATTATAATATTAAAATACTTGAAAATTATTATAATATAAATTTTATTATAATATTATTGTAATATTATAGAAATATAAATTAATAAAATAAAATATAATTATAATTTAATAATAAATTATCATTATAGTATTATTATACTTAATTATTATTACAATATTAACATAATAAAATATTAATATAATAATAAATATATTATGATATTAATAAAGTAATTTTTTATATTAAAAATAAATAATTAAATATATAGTAATTTTATATTAAAGTATAATACTGTTATATTAATAAAATATTAACTCTAAATAAAATAATAAAAAATGGAATAAGTATTAATAAAATAATAAAATATTAAATTAAAATAGTAAAATATTAAATATTAAAACAATAAAAAGTTAAAGATTAAAAATATAAAATAATTAAATAATTAAATAAAAAATTGAACACTATTAAAATATTAAATATTTAATAATATTTAATTATATATTGATTATCAAGTAACTGTTTTGAACTGTAAGTATACTACAAGTGATAGTTACATGACCACAAAATTAACTGTAGCAACTACAAGTGGGAAAATATGAGTGTAAAAGTGAGATTTACATGACCACAAATTTAACTGTAGCAACTGCAAGTGGGAAAAGAAGAGTTGCAAAAGTGTTTTGCATTTTGCATTTTGCAAACGAAACCAAACAACTTTAAATGTAAAGTTGCAAAACTTTTTGCATTTTGCAAACGTTTTGCAACTTACCAAACACGCCCTATGTTTCTTCCTCAATTTTTTATTTTTCTTTTCTCCAAAGTTCAGATCTCCATTCAAACACCTCTGCAGGTATTAGGCCAGAATGAGACAAATTATTCAAAGATTAGATGAAGAGATTTGAGAGGTTGAAGAAGAGATTTGGGAGGGAGACAAATTAGAAAGAGGTACTTTTATGAGCAATCATGTGATAAGAATAATCTTTCAAAGAATTTGATGGGTAGAGTTAGATGGGCACGTTAGAGTCGAGTTTGAAGAAGCTAAAAACCAGTTTCATAAAGTGGAGTTACTGCAGTTTAATGTTAGTTTCTGATGGGAAGAACTAAAATGTTGAAAATATAAACTTGATTTAATATGTCAGAGAAGAGGCGACTATTCAATTATCTAGGTATCTTTTCAATCTTCGAGGTACTGCTTATCTATTTAGGTGTTTATTAAATATTCAAGATGTCTTTTAGTATTTCTAAAGATGTAATTAATATTGTTTATGAAAAGATGTGTATTAGACAAACTATATAATAGGGATATGTTGTCAATTGTAATTTGAGTGAGTGAGTATAGAGATATTGAAAAGAGTTGAAATGAAACAATTTTATATCTCTCTCCCTCCTCCTCCTTAATTTGTGTGGTCTTCTCTGATTCTATCAACTAGCACACATATGCAAATTATAGTATACACTATGTTGGTGTTGGTGTTGTTGGTGTTGTTTTGTTGTGTGTGTTTTTTTTACTAACAGTAGTATCAGAGCAAGGTTAAGCAAAGTTTCAAGTGAAGTAAGAAGTCAAGTCTTCAAAATTCCAGAAGGTGTATCGATTTGAACTGAAGAAGGAAAAAGGGACAAGAAACATTCTTTTTTATATTTGCTATTGTCGGGTGATAAAGATACCCGAATTAGCACTTTTTTGGGATAAGAAGAGCCCATTATATCTGGTATAAGCAGAAGTGTGTTGATTCGTCAGGTGCGAACAAAAGGTGGAGTGCTAAGAGTCAAAATTGTACTCGTGTTTTTTTTTTTTTTGTTGCGGCATGGAGACATTGAATATAGAAATTTCATTCAAGAAAATTCTACGTGAAACTCTTCAGAAATTGAAAATGTTACCTCCTATATTTTCTACTGAAAATGATTGTCCAGATAACGCGAAAAGATTCCATGGATATCTTGAAGTCTTTGATTCTCGTTTCAATAATTTATTTGTAGGACCTTAAAAATCAAGACGTAAGGATGCTGAAAATGTTGTTTCAAGACTAGTTCTAGAGTATTTGTAAATTCTTTCAGTTATTCAGGTGATTGATGTTAATGTCAAAAAACTTACAAATCTGCGTGCAGAAATCAATGAACTTCACAATCGAAAATATGAGTTGGAACTCGAGTTGAAACCACAAGAAGTCTAGATGCATGAAGATTCGAAGACCATCTCTGCTGAAAGTTCAAATTCGATGCAAATGCATTAAGGAAACATCTTGATATGGTTGATCAAGTTTAAGGGAGAATGTTGAAAATAATAACTTGATTTAATGTGGCAAAAAAGAGGTGACATGTTCAATTATCTACGGTTTGTTCAATATTCAAGGTATTGCTCATCTATCTAGGTATTTGATCAATATTCAATGTGTCTTTTAGTATCTCTAGAGATGTGTTTAGTGTTATTTGTGAAAGGATGTGTACTAGACAAACTATATAATGAGGATATACTATCAGTTGTAATTTGAGTGAGGAGTTGAAATGAAAGAATTTTATTTATCTCTCCCCCCTCCTCCTCCTATGTGTGGCTATTCTATCTAACACATCTACAAATTATAGTATACACTATGTTGGTGTTGTTGGTGTTGTTTTATTGTGTGTGTTTTTTTCTTTTCTAATAGAAAATATTACACATATGCTGACTGAAATGCATCATCACTATTGCATAGTAAATCAATAGATAAGATACTAGCATAATTAACAAACTCAGAAATTGATTAGCAGGCTAACAAATTGACTGCTCTGGTCCTTTCCCAGTCTACAACGCCACATAACCCAACACCATGGCCAGATGGGGACAACCCACAAGCTTAATAGGTCATATCTCTTTAATTTCATACGTATTTCATGCCCAAAATCTTAATTCCTCCTCAATTTCTTGAAAATCATCTCAATTTCAGCAGAATCCTTTCTCCTCAGGCCCAAGAATTCTCTCCTAACAACACCTTTTTAATGGTATTACCTTGATTTCATCATCTACGGGACGAAATCCAACTGAAAACCCCTCAGGGGTACTTTCTATGTTTGTGCAATGGGGTTAACAGCCGTAAGGTATTAGTTGGTAGAAAATACTATCAGGTATTTTCGTGTATTGACCAAAGGGATGTATAATTTAAAAGACCCCGATAGTTTAAGGTATTATGGTGTAATTTTCCCCCATGTATGATGAGATGCCCAAGTAGGGCTGTTTGGTTAGGGGTGGAAGTGAGGAAGTGAAGAAGTGAGGAAGTAGTAATAGTTCCCTTTGAAACTTGAGAATTGGTTAGTGAGTTTTCCGGTGTTTGGATATTGTTGGGAAGTGTGGTTTGAAAAATGTTATGCCTTTTCTGGTGTTTGGATGGTAATGTGAAAGTGAAAGTGAAAAAGTTGACCACAAAGTTGACCGCAAAATGATATTAAAATAAAAATTAATTAGAAAAAATAAAAATTAGATTGTAATTAGAATGCAAGTGAGATTTACATGACCACAAAATTAACTGTTTTGAGTTATAACTTATTACAAATGAGATTTATATGACCACAAAATTAACTGTAGCACCCTGGAATTGAGGAAGTAATTGTGTAAAAGGGAAAGGAGAAAAGGAAAAGGATTTTTCTCATTTTTCTCTTCCGGTGTTTGGATAGATAGGGAAGTGACCAAGTATCCTTCCTCATTTCCTTACTTCCCCCCACTTCCTTGCAACCAAAAACTTGAGGATAAAGGATATTCGAGCCATGGTGAATATTTATTGAAATTTTGCTTGAATACTTGGCAATACATGTGTTGGAGGTTGAAAAATAATATCCTATCAAGTATTGAGTCAGTTTTGTTAGGGTTGTGGTGCCTCATATTTATTGGAGAAGAAATCAGGTTAAGATGGAGGTGATACAAGCTTTAAAGATCAAGAACGAACAGGTGTGTACAGTTTGTGCACAAGATAGTCGACTAATTACTATGGGTAGTCGACTAGTGAAGCACTAGTTGATTAATGGTAATCTCAGGAGTCAACTGTGGCGCAACAGAAAGTGAGTATATCTCAGTAGTCGACTAATGAGCAAGATTAGTCGACTAATAAGTTGGACCAATCGATTAATCGGCGTGCTATCAGTTTTTTTTTTTTTTTACAAATCCTATTGTTGTTTGAGTTCTACTCGAGTTTCCTCTTTCTCTAAGGCAGTGATGTTCGTATTGATGGAGTTTGTGCTGGACTAGAATGATCGTAGGAGTCTATATAAACCTTTTGGGGTGGCCTTTGAAGGCAAGTCAATGCAAATCTTCTTTCCACCATTGAGAGATAGAAGAGAGAGAATTTTTGTAACTCTTATTATTTTCTTCTCTGTTTTCATTAAAATTTCTCTTATTCTCTCCGTGGACGTAGGCACTCTTTCCGAACCACATAAATCTAGTGTTATTGTGTTTGTGGTGATTTATATTATTGCTTAATAGTGGTAGATCGCTTCCACACTTTATTTTTCTAGCCATCTCGGTGTTCTCTATTGTCAGGCATTTTTCACAACAATTGGTATCAGAGCGATGGCTAGAAAAAGATCACAATCAAGTTCGAGATAGAGAAATTCGAGAGAAAGTCTAACTTCTTGTTGTGAAAGATGTGGGCAATGGCGTTGCTTATGAAGGAGAATACACATAAGACCCTGCGTAGTGTTGAGAAGAAACCATCAAAGATGGAGGATAATAAGTGAAATGAGATCGACTTTCACGTAAAGGCGATAATCATACTATGCTTATCAGATGAGATCCTCTATAATGTCATGAACCAGGAGAGAACTGTTAGATTTTGGTGTAGGCTGGAAAGCCTTTACATGATGAAGAGCTTGTCAAACTATCTCTTCATGAAGAAGCAGTTATACAGCCTTTGGATAAAGGAAGGTACGCCTATTCTACAACATCTAAATACTTTCAATAGGATTTGAGTGACTTGTTGGCTTTGGAGGTTAAGTTAGAAGAAGGAGAAGATAAAGCTCTTCTGTTACTCTCTTCTTTTCTATCAGGTTATGACCTCTTGGTGACCAACATCATGTATAGTAAGGAGATCTTAGAGTTAGAAAATGTCATGTAGATGCTCCAAAGCAACAAGCTGATGAAAAAGACAGATTTCACAGAGAAATCCTCAGAATTTATTGTCAAGGGCTCGAGGAGAAGATCAAAGAGTAGGAAACGCAAAAGAGATCCAGATGTTTCTAACAGTAATGCTTATTACTACTACAGAAAACCAGGGGAAATCATGAAAAATTGTATGAAATACAAGGAGATACTGAAGAATAAAGGAGATAAAGTTCTGATGGTTTAGTATCAGTGGAAAGTCAGAACAAGCCGGTATTATCGAAAAAGCAGAGAAGAATCTATGTGATGTCTTGACAGCTCAGTCAAGAAGGAGAAAGTACTCAGATACTTGGTTACTTGACTCGGGGTAACATACCACTTGTGCCTAAAAAGAGAGTGATTTAGTATATACAAGCCTTTTGATAGAGACTCTGTCCTGATGGGTAACAATGTCATGTGCAAGACAGTTGGCATTGGTTATATCCATATAAGGATGTTTGATAGACAAGTTCGAACTCTCATGAACGTGCGTCATATTCTGAATCTAAGGAAGAATTTTCTCTCGTTGAGAGCTTTAAAAGCTCAAGGTGCAAGTTCTCAGGTGCAGATGGAGGTATCAAAGTTACCAAGGGTTCTATGAAGATTCTCAAAGTAGAATGGATGGTGAAGTTGTACAATATGATTGGAAGCGTCATTGTTAGTGATGCTTTAGCAGCACCAGAGAAGGACACTATAAGACCTTGGCACATGCATCTTAGACACCTGAGCGAGCGAGGTCTTCAAGCCTTACATAACAAAAATGCTCTACTAGGCATCAAATATTGCAAACTTTTGTTGGCCCAGAGGCCTTCCACTTTAGTTTTGATGATGATTAACTTATGTAGTTATGTTTACTAATAATCTTGTGATGTTTAGCTTCAAATACTTAACCAAGATATTAGTAGGTAATTAGCTTTAACAAAGGAGTTTTGGAGCTTTTCACATGGTGATTCAAGAGCCCGAGCGTCAAAGTTCATATCTAGCACTCATTGGAGTCAAGCTCGCTGGATCACGTTTGGATCGAGTCGGCTTGAAGACGGAGTTCATCAAGTAGACTTCGGTACATAGTTTAGATTTTGTTTTAGATTGTTAAAGGTTAGATAGTGTGATATACTCAAGTTCACAACACACACATCTGTTTCTAGTTTCATGTTTATTGGTTTTCGGTTTTTAGTTTAACCGATCTTAGTTTTCATGAATAAATAGAATCAAAACAAGTTTACATAGTTTAATGTATATTAGATTTGTCCTATATACATGTATGCTTCATCTATTTAAACAAACTTAGTTTGATAGTCTATTTCATGAGTTTGGTATTTTGGTATTTTAACAAAACATATTTTTGGATTTTTAGTCAAAAACAATGATATATATATATATATATATATTGATATGTATATTGGATTATATCCATATACTATATGCTTCAAAGTTGTTTCAATATCATGTTTTTGTATTTGGATGAGTTTTGGACTAAACGAATTTTCAATTCAAAAATCTAAGTTTTAGAAAATACAGTTTTTGGTTTTCGGTAAAATTTCCATAACACAAAAAGAGTTCAAAATGTTTGTAGCTTGGTTTGATTTTTACTCAAACAAGTTTTTATATCAATGTATTATACTGAACTTATTTTTGTAGATTTTTAGAGAATTTATGGGATTTATTTAAGAATTAAAAACTAAGTTTTTCAATCCCTAATTAAGCCCTGCCAGGCTCTGGCGGTCGACCGGGCCGGTCGACCGGACCCAGAGTGACGTGTACAAAGATGTGCACGTTGACCTGCCACTTGGGCCGGTCGACCGCGCGGTCGACCGGCTGCAAGTACCCCACTCTCGGGTGGGGGCGGTCGACCGAACGGTCGACCGTGAGGCTTGGCACGGTCGACCGGGCGGTCGACCGGCCAGAGAGCAATTCGCTCTATGGATTGGCACGATTGACCGGGCGGTCGACCGGAAGGCTCAACGGTCAAAAATTTGACCGTTGGCCGGTCGACCGGCCGGTCGACCGGAAGGCCAAACTGGGCCTAGTCAGCTGCCAACGGCTAGTTTTTTTCTAGGGGCTTTAAATACCCCATTTGAGGGCTGTTTTGGTTAAGAATTTTTGGAGCAAAAATTTACACCTTCCAGCAAGTTTTCAAAGAATTTTTAGTGCTTAAAGATTTGATCTTTATCTTGTTTTTAAAAGGATTGGAAAATCATTTGAAAAGAAAATTATTTGGGAATTGGTTTGATCTTCACTTTCAATTCTATCTAGAGTTTTTTCCTAGAGTTTTTCTTTGAGTTTTTGATTTCCAAAATCTTTGTTTTCCACACTTGAGCTATATCATTCTATCCTATCTATTAGGATCTTTTATTTGTGGGAAAATTGGTTTGTGGTTGAGATAGACCACCAAGTTGTAACCCTCCTTATTTGTGATATCCCTCTTGTGTAGAGGTTGATTTTGAAGAGGTGGTTGGCTCCCTCTAGTGAGGGTGGAGATTGGTGTTTGGCTCCCTCTAGTGAGAGGTAGAGTTGGTATTGGAATCCCTCAAGTGTGAGGTGATTGATTTGTGTGGCTTTGTGCCTAGCCTCTTAGTGCAGAAGTGGTGTTTGTAATTGAGAGAGGAGTTGTGTACTCCCGATTGTATTGCCCCAAATTCTCAGTGGAGGTTCCCTGTATGGGAGTCCTGTATGGACAAGTTAGTGGATTGAAAATCCTTCTGTGTGAAGGCGGGGACGTAGAGCTGTGTGCTCGAACCTCGAAACAAATTTCGGTATTTGCGTTTGATCCATTGACTCTAACTCTCTCTCTCTCTCTTTACTATTGTGCCTTGCATCATTCATATTGTCATACATTCATTATATGCTTGGCTTGTTTGTGTGTCTCTCACTTGTGCTTAACCACGAGAGCTTCATATAGCGCCTCAACTCTTATTCAGAGGAATCAAGAGGAGTTAGTCCAGAGCCCTTCACCGGGAATTCGGCTACACTCGTTGGTTGCATTAAGTGTAGTTGCAATTAAGTTTTAATTTCCGTATTTAGTTCATTAGATTAGCCGTACACCTATTCACCCCCCTCTAGGTGTACTTTCAGATTGTATCAGAGCCTACGCTCCTGATATTTGGTTTAACCACCTAGGAGTGTGATCTTGGTTAGCTAATCTATCATTTGTATTTACACACTTATATTGTTTACACACACTCATGGATTGCTTGTCACCTCCCATGTTTAATGTCTCCAATATTGACATGTGGAAATTTAGGATGTCCATGTATTTGAAAACCCTAGGCTTGAATGTTTTCCTTGCCGCTACCAAGAAATCATATCTTGATAATAGCAAGCATATAGAGGCAAATGCATAAGCCCTTGAGGCACTTAGAAGCACGCTAAGCAAAGAATATCTTATGTTGGTTTCTAACTGTGATTCCGCCTTTGCAGTGTGGAACACGTTGACCTCCTCCAAGCTTCAATTGCCAATCCAAACGGAGGATGAATCTAGTGGAGAATCCGAGCAATAATGCTACATGGTCCAAGGGAACGACTCCCTTGAGGTACACTCGGAAACTCAATTAGATAGTGATGATTGTGCTAGTCTTCTAATGAGTATATTGATGCCAATGCTTTGAATGAAGAACTCTCAATTGTTTGTGAAAAACTACTAGAAAAGTATAATCTTTTGAAAAAGAAGACTTTTGCCTTGAATAAAGAAAATGAAAACTTGTCTTCTAGACTTGATTTGATTTTGCAAGAGAAGGAAGAGATTTCTAGTGAATGTGACTCACTTAAATCTCAACTAGACCTTGCCCTAAAGGAAAATGAATTTTTGAAATTTAAAAATGATTGTAATGAAGTTTTAAAGAAAAATAAAACTATAACTTCAAAGTTTGATTTTGTTTTAAAAGAGAATGAATCTTTGAAAAACAAAATTACTTCTATTTTAAAGGAATTGGAAATTGTTTTAAATAAAAATATTTCTTTAAAAATAATTTGGACACTCATGTTTGCCATGCTAGTGTAGCTTCACATTCTACCTCACCTATTGCATGCACCTCTTCTTCTAACATTGAAAATGATATATCTATGCTTAAGAAGAGTGTTGATTGTTTGGGCTCCACTTTGAACCAATGTGCTTTGAACCACACACGTTTGGAATCTATGTTTCGAAAGAAATAAGTTCCATCTTTGCATGCACACCATCCACGGCATACACATGCTTCGTACGTTCATGTACACAACACTATGTATGCTCATGTGTACACTTGTACACATTGTGGACATAAGGGCCACCTTGCTAAGTTTTGTTATGATCGTTTACATGATTCAAATTTAGCAACTAAGTTTGTTTGGGTTAGAAAAGGAACTAACCCCCATGGATCCAAAAGAGTGTGGGTACCAAAAATCACCCCTATTGTATTTGATGTAGGTGTGGGCTCTCGCATAACGTGAGAGTGATGGTGCCTTGAGGTGGATGCATTCTGAGCTTAAAAAGAACTATTTGGATGCATCACTTTCAAGGGGAATTTGGTGGGAGGACCACCTTGTTTTTGAGACTTGGAGAGTTGCCTTCATAGGTTTTGGTAACAATCTCTAAGTCCTCATTTATATTTACATGCTTTTCATATCATTGATTTTAGCATATTTTTGATGTTTCATGATTAGTATGTGAAATGCCATGATATTTAGATTAGTGATATACATGTTTAGTTATTTGAGACACCCATGTTTAATATGGATTTATATCTTTGTATTCTCACATTTGTTTTAACTAATGTGTATGTCCTAGACCTAATGCATGTGCATGTACATAATGATCATTTATATGTTTATGAGTTTTTGTTTTGATTTTTATACTTCATGATTTGAATATATGTTTAGATATTTATTTTCATTAAGACTTGGATATATACTTGTACAACTAGTGAGCCACGAATAGACTATTATATGTTTGTGCTTGAATGCTCATTTGTACTTATTAGATGTACTAGTATAGCCTAATTTTGATGATTCATGCATTTAACTTGTATTCCCATTTTATCCATATTTTTCATGTTTATGTTTTAACTTCATGTATATGTCCATCTTGTCTAAACTATTAGATATACATATACATCCTTGAGCCACTTGCCTTCATGCATATACTTTTGTGGACTCATTATGTTTGGATATGTATGTATTCTTTAGTTCGTACAAGACATACATATGTCTTGAAGATTAAATTGTTTTGATGATTTTCATATTTTGTTTATAAAGGAATTCTAGTCTTGATGTTTTTAAGGAATTTTGTATTTGAATTTGATTGCCTATTTTCATGACTTGTCTTTTACAAAACTTGTACACTCATATTCTTGATGTTTTCTCATGATTTTGTTTTCATGAGTATTATATGTGCTATATAGTTTTTGAGTGACATTGGTTTAGTGATTTTCATGTTTTATGGAATATATTTTTGTTTTATTCCTTACTTGAAGGATTTCGTACTAGTTTTCAAATTTTTCTTAAAACTAGTTCGTATTCTTCGTTATGGTAGAGCTTTTTAAATATACTATATTTTCAAACCTATTTTTTGAAAACCCTACCCATTTAAAGGCGGTTGGTTGGGCGACTATGCCTTGTATGCTTCTTATTGAAAATTCTTTTAAACATGTGCATGAAATGGTGGAAGGTAATATGAGTTTATACACTTGATCTTATTGTGTTTTCAATTGGTATCATTGGATCCTTTCAATTGGTATCACTATTGACATTTTTTTTGTATACTCGTATATGTTTCTATATATGTATGATTACTCTTCAAATAGTATCAATTTTGATTGGTATTTAATTTTTCATATATATATATATATATGATTTATTTGTGCTTACTATATCTCTATATCCTTGAGCACAAATTTTTGGTTATGCTAAGCTTGATTTCTAATGACTATTATATTTCAATTGATTATGTTTCAATTGGTATCTTATACAAGCTTATGCATCATTTTATTTGGTATTTCATAAAGGGGGAGAAAAATTTATATTTCACCTTTCAATTGGTTTTGGTATTCTACTCCCACACTTTATGTTAAAAATGATTAAAAAAGGATATTGATTATTTTTGGTATCATATGCTTTAATGAAAAATTACTTTCAATTGGTACTAATCTTTACAAATTGGTATCAAGATTATCTATAAGTTTACTTAAAATTGGTATGTTTTATTGATATCAAAATTTTGATTTATTTACTTACAATTGATATTTAATTGGTATTTACTTACAATTGGTATCAATTGGTATTTAAATCTATATTAAAATATTTGTTTTATGTACCACATTATGTACTTTCAATTATGTACTTTCAATTGGTATGTTTTGTTTCATTGATATCATGATGCACTAAATTGATATATTTTTTCTTTCAATTGGTATTAAGAAAGTTTTGTTTTGATTTCACCCCTCATTGATTTTTTTATTTAAAGACAAAAAGGGGAGAATATTGTTTTCTTTGACCCCTTTGTTGATGATTGACAAAAAGGGGGAGAAGTATTTGAGTTTATATGCATGAGTTTATATGCATGTCTATTGTTTAGTGATTATCTTTCCAATTGGTATTAAGAATTTTATTTTATTGATTGGTATCAAGAGGCCTTGATTGGTATCAAGAGCTTAAGTATTTTTTATTGAAATTTTTATTGGTATCAAGAGCTTAAGAACACGTTTATTTTAAAAAGGAAAAGGAATTTATTTTAAAAAGTTTAATATCAAGAGCATGTTTATTTCATGTTTAGTATCAAGAGCATGTTCATTTCATTATTTTTATGCATGTTGATGCATATCCATGTTCAGTATTCATTGCATATGTTATTATTTATTGCTATGCATGAGTTAAGGAGGAGCTTCTTTGAAGCTTAACTTTAATCCATGCATATATAACTCCATGAGTTTTGTCATCATCAAAAAGGGGGAGATTGTTGGCCCAGAGGCCTTCCACTCTAGTTTTGATGATGATTAACTCATGTAGTTATGTTTACTAATAATCTTGTGTGTTTAGTTTCAGATACTTAATCAAGATATTAGTAGGTGATTAGCTTCAATAAAGGTGTTTTGGAGCTTTTCACATGGTGATTCAAGAGCCCGAGCGTCAAAGTTCATATCTAGCACTCATTGGAGTCAAGCTCGCTGGATCACGTTTGGATTGAGTAGGCTTGAAGGCGGAGTTCGTCAAGTAGACTTTGGTACATAGTTTAGATTTTGTTTTAGATCCATTTGTTAAAAGTTAGATAGTATGATATGCTCAAGTTCACAACACACACATTTGTTTCTAGTTTCATGTTTATTGGTTTTCGTTTTTGGTTTAACCGATCTTGATTTTCATGAATAGATAGAATCAAAACAAGTTTACATGGTTTAATGTATATTAGATTTATTCTATATACATGTATGCTTCATCTATTTAAACAGACTTAGTTTGATGGTCTATTTCATGAGTTTGGTGTTTTGGTATTTTAACAAAACATATTTTTGGATTTTTAGTCAAAAACAATGATATATATATATATATATATATATATATATATATATATATATATATATATATATATATATATATATATATATTGATATGTCTATTGGATTATATCCATATACTATAAGCTTCAAAGTTGTTTCAATATCATGTTTTTGTATTTGGATGAGTTTTGGACAAAACGAATTTTCAATTCAAAAATCCAAGTTTTAGAAAATACAGTTTTGGTTTTCGGCAAAATTTTCATAACACAAAAAGAGTTCAAAATGTTTGTAACTTGGTTTGATTTTTACTCAAACAAGTTTGTATATCAATGTATTATACTGAACTTATTTTTGTGGATTTTTAGAGAATTTATGGGATTTATTTAAGAATTAAAAACCAAGTTTTTCAATCCCTAATTAAGCCCTGCCAGGCTCTGGCGGTCGACCGGACCGGTCGACCGACGTGCACAAAGATGTGCACGTTGACCTGCCACTTGGGCCGGTCGATCGCGCGGTCGACCGACTGCAAGTACCCCACTCTCGGGTGGGGGCGGTCGACCGAACGGTCGACCGTGAGGCTTGGCACGGTCGACCGGGCGGTCGACCGGCCAGAGAGCAATTTGCTCTCTGTACTAGCACGGTCGACCGGCGGTCGACTGGAAGGCTCAACGGTCAAAATTTTGACCGTTGGCCGGTCGACTGGAAGGCCAAACTGGGCCTAGTCAGCTGCCAACGGCTAGTTTTTTTTCTAAGGGCTTTAAATACCCCCATTTGAGGGTTGTTTTGGTTAAAAATTTTTAGAGCAAAAATTTACATCTTCTAGCAAGTTTTCAAAGAGTTTTTAGTACTTAAAGATTTGATCTTTATCTTGTTTTTTAAAAGGATTGGAAAATCATTTGAAAAGAAAATTCTTTGGGAATTGGTTTGATCTTCACTTTCAATTCTATCTAGAGTTTTTCCCTAGAGTTTTTCTTTGAGTTTTTGATTTCCAAACTCTTTGTTTTCCACACTTGAGCTATATCAATCTATCCTATTTATTAGGATCTTTTATTTGTGGAAAAATTGGTTTGTGGTTGAGATAGACCACCAAGTTGTAACCCTCCTTATTTGTGATATCCCTCTTGTGTAGAGGTTGATTTTGGAGAGGTGGTTGGCTCCCTCTAGTGAGAGGTGGAGATTGGTGTTTGGCTCCCTCTAGTGAGAGGTGGAGTTGGTGTTGGAATTCCTCAAGTGTGAGGTGATTGATTTGTGTGGCTTTGTGCCTAACCTCTTAGTGTAGAGGTGGTGTTTGTAATTGAGAGAGGAGTTGTGTACTCCCGATTGTATTGCCCAAAATCCTCAGTGGAGGTTCCCTGTGTGGAAGTCCTGTGTGGACAAGTTAGTGGATTGGAAATCCTTCTGTGTGAAGGCGGGGACGTAGAGCTGTGTGCTCGAACCTCGAAACAAATCTCGGTGTTTGCGTTTGATCCATTGACTCTAACTCTCTCTCTTTACTATTGTGCCTTGCATCATTCATATTGTCATACATTCATTATATGCTTGGCTTGTTGTGTGTCCCTCACTTGTGCTTAACCACGAGAGCTTCATATAGCGCCTCAACTCTTATTCAGAGGAATCAAGAGTAGTTAGTCCAGAGTCCTTCACCGGGAATTCGGCTACACTCGTTAGTTGCATTAAGTATAGTTGCAATTAAGTTTTAATTTTCGCATTTAGTTCATTAGATTAGCCGTACACCTATTCACCCCCCCTCTTGGTGTACTTTCAACTTTGTCTTTATAAATTTTGCATCATGGATAGACAGCGTAGAGTATCTTTCTCTACATCACAGCACAAGACAAAGGGCTTGTTAGACCTCATACACACGGATGTGTGGAGACCTTCACAAGCAGTTTCCATAGGGAGTGCTAGATACTATGTCACATTCATAAATGACTTCTCCATGAGAGTTTGGGTGTACTTTTTGAAGTAAAAATCAGAGATATTTAAGAAATTTAAGGAGTGAAAAACTATAATGGAGAATCATAAGGGGCGAAAGTTGAAAGTCTTGAGGTCCGACAATGGAGCCGAGTATACCTCTGCAAAGTTCAAAACTTACTTGACAGATGAAGACATCGAACATCAGCTAAATATTTTAAAATTTTGACCGGAGCGGCACAAGCACTCGAAAAATGTGTAGTTTGTGAAATCAGTGAAAAGCTCGTATGTGCTAATATTCCCTCAATACTTCCATTATAGCATTGGCTCAACGGGTCGAATCTATAGGGATGGGAGGCGATAAAAGCATTAACAGTCTCTATTCACGTCGTTTGTTAACAATTCTTCTTTGTTAAAATAATTAGAAAAAGAAAATAAAAGAAAAGAAAAGGAAATCAAGCATATGGTAGGTGGAGAGACGATGAAAAACGATGTGAAAATAAAAGAGAAGTGGGTTGGAAAACAAAATAAAGATGGAACAAAGGTGAACTAAGAAAGTGGTAAAGACATTGATAAAAAAAATGATAAAAGAGATTTTGGAAATAATTTTCAAAACAAAGTAATATAAAACTCATGGCTACTAACTACTAATTGCTCCACTAACCATGCTAACCTCTCAGTGATATTTGCCTCACATGGATCTTCGATCATCACTAATCCTTGGCTTCAAGAGATGATACAGGGCATGACCCATAAGATTGGTCTTCTACATTCAAACAACACATCCATAACACAAAACAAGTTGCAAGCTACTATTAAATCATCAAAACTAGTTAGAGGTGAGCATGAAATAAAGAAGACATTGCAAGTTAGCAAGTTAGTGGGTTAGGTGTTAGAAATGTTAGAATGTTAGAACCCATCATCATGAGCCATCAATGGCTCTTACAAGAGCAAGGCCTTGTAGAGGCTACTAGATTCATGTGTATTATCAAGTAAGTGGTCAGATGGTTAGTGGTTAGTAGTTAGATTGCCATGAGAAGAAGAAATTAGCCAAGCATCATGTAGAAGATGGAGAAGATTACAATGGAGAAGAAAGGAGGCACCTTTACATAGATTGTCATCATCTATTACATCAATCCCTCTCTATCTCTTTCTGAGTCTCTCTGCCCTACTACAAGATCTAAAAACGAAATGAAAATATAAAAGAAAAGAAAGGAAGAACACCTACACTACCCGACACTAAAACATAGAAACCCTAACTTAAAATTAAAAACTGCTTAGTTTCTGGCCTCTGTAGGGGATTTTATAGGCGTAAAGGGATTCTAAAAGACGAGACGGGGCCACGCGTCGATCTTCGACGCGTGGCCCCACCAAATTGCCGCGGATCCTCGGCAAAACTTGGGAATTATTTCCCTGGTTTTGGCGAGAATCTTCCTCTGGCTTCTAGGACCATCTTGGTATATCCGAATTTTGGTATTTCGCCCGAATATTCCTCTGACGTGCGCAAAGATCTAGGTTCATTGCATCTTCTAGATGTTCCCTTACTTGGCCTCCAAAAATTGCGGATTTAATTACCTAAAATGGGTTTAATTAAGCTCTTATTACCCTTTTGCCCTCTTTGTCTTGATTATCTGCAAGAGAGACCAAAATACAGTTTAGACCGACATTTTATTCATAAATCAGTGAAAAAATGCGATATAATAATGCCGAATTGTAAACTAATCACACCCCCACACTTATCTTTTGCTCGTCCCGAGCAAAACAAAAAGAAAAACTATACTACACATGTTATTACACCACTTTCGCAGGTGATGCGATTACACTGAGCGCGTGCAACAAGCCGTTAAGCCTCTAGGTTACCCCTAGAGGAGGAGTTTTGTCTCCTGAGGGTTTTTAGCGGATTGCACCCACAAAATTCATAAAGAAAGAAGATAAATGTTAGTATTTTGAAAATACATTTTGAAGGAGAGATAAGTTACGAAATATTTTTGCAAAAATATAAGCGATCTAAGGTCATAAGTCCACCAAAAATTATTCTTCCTTAAACTTAGTCTATATGCAAGATCTTGTCTTTAATTAAGGTAAGAATTCAAAATTGGATTGAATATTTTATCCTTCATAAAACCTAGATAATATGCACTTTGTGATAGTGAAGATTTCTAGTATTTCAACTCTAACTATTAAGCTATTTATTTTTATTTATATATATTTTTCTTTTTCTTCTTTTTTTCTTCCCTTAGTTTTCTTAGGCTTTTTAGTTTACCCGGGTAGTGAGCCTTTAACCGATGACTCTCAGACCAGACGGTTTTAGGACACCAGATGAAAAAACATCCCTCGGGTTTAAGGACTCGAGTAAATAAGACCACAAAACTAAGGGAGGTTATTTGTTTCTTTTGACCACCGTTAGGCGTGAATAATCATGCTTCTTGAGGCATAGTTATCCAGCTTAATAAGTGATTTTTTTCATTTATATATATATATATATATATATATATATATATATATATATATATATATATATATATATATATTTTTGCTTTATGGCATTTATGTCTTTGTTTCCATCCCAAAAAAATGCAAGTGTGAAGTGCATACTATCTAAGGCAAAAAATTCAAGATAAAACTCTCTACAATTTATCTTACTTAGCCTATAATTTAAACAAGATCCATTATTTCGATTAGGTTTAAGATGTCATAATTAAGGGTTTTTTAATTTCTAAGATCATCTTAATTTTCTTAAAATAGATCAAAACATTGTCGCTTATTTCAAAAAGTTTTTAAAGAAAGAGAAAATTCCTATACAAAAGAAAATTCTAATAATATCCTAAAAGAAGTGTAAAAGAAAGAAAATATAAAAAACTCTATGTTAATAAACCCTCCCCCACACTTATCTCATGCATCGTCCTCAACGCATCGTGATGTATGTATGCATGAAATAAATATAGAGGGAAGGAAAAATCACCTCAAGGTGGTGGTTCCGGTGATGGTCTGATTGGTCTACAAAATGCGGCCCAATCTAATGTGCATGGAATCCGGAGGAACCCACCAGAGACCTCTATAATACAACGTATTAGAATGATGTATATATTTATGATTTTTATTAAGAATTTAACCCCATCTAATTTTTAAATTTTCAAAATAATTTCAAAGTCAAATTTATCAAGACCCTTGTCCCAGAATAGAATGATTGATTTGGACTGAGGAAGTACAGGAACTAATACCGATTCAGGAAAAAGACTTAAGTCAAGTAAAGGTTCGGGAGTCGAGATTGGTTCAGGAAGTGGGTCCAAATCAAGAAGTTAAAACTCAAGTCCACATTCATTTCTCCATGATGAAATGTGACTTTCTAAGATTGGTGATTCAAGTTCAAGAATGATAGGTATGGGAATCGACACTGACTCTAAAATGTTGCTCAAATTGGGTAACAAAACAGGAGTCAATATTGATTTAAAATTTTAAAATGGATCACAAATTTGAGAATCAAAGTCACATTCTTGTCTGAGTTCAAATTCATAAAAATGAGAACTTGCCAATTTGTCAATGGGACTTTCAAAAGTATGAAATTGGTCAAGTTCAATATGATGATCATAAATGATTGGTGATTTAATTTCACAATGGACTGGCACTGGATCCAATACTGACTCGAAAAAAGGCCTAAATTTAGGTAAAAACACCTCAGTCAATATTGAATTAGGAAGTGAAATTAAATTACCAAGTGAAAGTTCAGGATCATATTCATGCTCAGTTCAATTTCAGGAAAAGGGTAACTTGTCAAAATGTCAATGAGATTTGAAGTTTGGACAAGTTCAGATGGGTGTGCTGAAATTGAATCTCAGTGTCCAAAATGACAAGAGTCTTGGGTCAGATCAATAGAGTTAGGGATAGCTAAATTGGTTAAAGGTTGATAAGATAGAGTTTTCTCATTCTTATAAATGCTAACCAATTGGCTCAATTGCGTTTCCAACCTATTGATAGACTGGGTAGAAGATTTTTAAAATTGTAGCGCGGACTTCTTTAAGACCTCTATACTCTTTTCTAGATATGATGTATCTTCAAGTGGTTGTTCTAGAAAAGGAGTGAAGGATTTTGGTTTCCAAAACAATAAGAGTCATGGGTCAAATTGGTAGAGTTAGATATATTTGAATTGGTCAAAGGTGGAGAAGAGAAAGTTTCTTCATTCTTATAAATGTTGACCAATTTACTTAATTATGTTTCCAACCTATCAATAGACTGAGAAGAAGATTTTTAAAATTATAACGCGAACTCTTGCAAGACTTCTATACCCTTTTCTAGACTTGATTTTTCTGCAAGTGGATGGTCCAGAAAGGGAGTATAAGAATCTAGGTTTTAAAAAGATAGTAAAGATTGTGAATCCAACATGTTTTGAGATTGAAGCTTGGACTCACACAAGAGTTCCTTACTCATTTTTAGAGCAGAAGGTTGTTCATTATGAGGAGGTGGAACAGAGTAAGACTCATGAAAATATTGTGAAATCAGAGAGGCCAACATTTTTGACGTTGTCGCTTGGCCTCTTGTAGGTTAGCTTCTATACTTTTTTCTAACTCAAATTTTTCTTCAATGGGAGGTTCAGAAAAAGGAGTATAGGAAGCGAAATCGGAAAATGAATATTGTGTAAATTATGGACAAGCTGGACACGGTGGACAAGGAGGTTGAAAATTTAACCGGAGAGGTGAATCCTCATTGACTCTGTGAAGAGTTAAAATTATTTTAGAAATTATAGTCATAAGATTGTTGGTATGGGTTGTATTGATTCGGATAAGTCTAACCCGGTGTATTTGGTTGGTTCGTATTGTGAAAAATTTGGTTGGAATTATCCGAAACAAATGGGATCGGTGTGAAATATGGATTCATATTCAGATTGAAAGAATTGTTATTGTTGAATTCCATTTCACAAACAAAAAAGAAAAAGCAAACAACAAGTAAAAAGAAAAGAAAAAATCAAAACCAAGCCTATATTAAGGTTGACCTAGACCTAGACGACTCTTAACTGGTCAATTACTCGGGGGAGGTTGCTGCTTGAATCTGACCACAAGCTAATCGGCCAGGTAGGGGCAAAATACGGTGGGAGGTATCCCTGCGTAAGCAACGGGCCTTAATTACGCCAAATCATGGTATCTTCGAGGCGTAACCTCTTAATCCTCAACCTTAAATACCGATTTCACAAGAATAAGATTCAAAATAAGTTTCACCCTCGGTCAATCTCTTAATGAGTCCGAGATGTCCCTAGATGCCAACGTCTATCAATTTTTATTAGGGCTTGGGTTGTGTGAGTGGGGAGGTAGTTTTTGGGCTAAGGAAGGGTGATGAAATCCCCACCTTATCTTGTATAGGTTTTGCCGATGAAATCCCCACCTTATCTTGTATAGGTTTTGCCCTTAATTTCGATTTGTGCAGTTTGCAATATAGACAAGAATATACAAAGCGAGTAATTCACCAATGTGTTTGTCCTATGCTATATGTGTAACACCCGCTCCCAGAATACGTACCTAGTTGCGTATTCGTATTTTCTGATCATATTTTTTTCGATTAACTTCCTATATTTATTTTGTATTATGAATTATTTATATGATCGTTTTGTCTTGGATCTGGATTCGTGAACTCGGAGTCAGCCCTAGTCTGAACCGGGAACCCGATCCTAGTGTCTTGCTCGATTTGGTCTTTCCGCTATTCAGATTTGATCGATTTCAATTTCAAACATCATTTTCCAATATTTTAGATTTTCTATGATTTTTTGGAATTTTCCTGAATTAAATGGAAAATTTTCAAAACCGATGTCGACCAGTGCCGCTGACCGATTCCTAGATTTTTAATTTGCAAATGGAGTCAAATTTTGAGAAACCGCTTTCACATATTTGCTTAGAATAATATTTACTATCTTAATTCATTTTTTGAGAATTTTCAGAATTTATCAGATTTCTGCCATATTTGGTGTCAACCGATATTGGCGGCCGATTCCAAGATTCTTAATTTAAAAACTATAAAGAATTTCTTGAAACGGATTTCACCGTGATCGTAACGTCTCCGTACCCGCAGGATCGGGGCGTTACAATATGCAATGCCATATGTACACCTCAATCCAGATCACAACAACAGAACAAAATACAGTATATTGGAATTGAATTGACACGTGCCTAAATACAAATGTCTAAACCGTTTTAAAGCGTCCAAATACCATATTTTAGTTCTTTAATTTATTGCAGTGTGTAGGCAATCAAAGCAGGAAAGTAATAGTATAGATCCACTAACTATTACAATTAACACATCCCAGCATAACAAGATACACAATGGTTACAAAATAGCCGCGTTGGCGCGGCAAATGTCACGTTTGCGCGGCTTTTCTTTAGAAGCTGGGTCCCTGCTTTTTAGAGCAGGGAGATGTAAAGCTAATGTTTGTTCTGCAATGTTAAGCTCCTGTAAAGATTATCCTGCACACCAAAATAGAGAAGAAAATGTTAACAAAAACGTGAAATCAAAACCATTCTCGTTCCCCGGCAACGGCACCAAAAATTTGATCGGGGTGGCACAAGCACTCGAAAAACATGTAGTTTGTGAAATCAGTGAAAAGCTCATATGTGCTAATGTTCCCTCGATACTTCTGTTTTAGCATTAGCTCAACGGGTCGAATCCATAGGGACGGGAGACGATAGAAGCATTAACAGTCTCTATTCACGTTGTTTGTTAACAATTCTTCTTTGTTAAAAGAATTACAAAAAAATAAAAGAAAAGAAAAGAAAATCAAGCATGTGGTAGGTGGAGAGACGATGAAAAGTGATGTGAAAACAAAAGAGAAGTGGGTTGAAAAAATAAAATAAAGATGGAACAAAGGTGAACTAAGAAAGTGGTGAAGACATTGATAAAAAAAAAAGATAAAAGAGATTTTGAAAATAATTTTTAAAACAAAATAAAATAAAACTCATGGCTACTAACTACTAATTGCTTCACTAACCACGCTAACCTCTTAGTGATAGTTGCCTCACATGGATCCTCGGCCATCACTAATCCTTAACTTCAAGAGACGATACAGAGTATGGCCCATAAGCTTGTTCTTCTACATTCAAACAATACATCCATACCACATAACAAGTTGCAAGCTATTATTAAATCATCAAAACCTTTATTAAATCATCAAAATCGGTTTAGATGTGAGCATGAAATAAAGAAGACATTGCAAGTTAGCAAGTTAGTGGGTTAGGTGTTAGAAATGTTAGAATGTTAGAACCCATCATTATGAGCTATCAATGGCTCTTGCAAGAGCAAGGCCTTGTAGAGGCTACTAGATTCATGTGGATTATCAAGTAAGTGGTTAGATGGTTAGTGGTTAGTAGTTAGATTGCCCTGAGAAGAAGAAATTAGCCAAGCATCATGTAGAAGATGGAGAAGATTACATTGGAGAAGAAAGGAGGCACCTTTATATAGATTGTCACCATCTATTACATCAATCACTCTCTATCTCTCTCTGAATCTCTCTGCCCTACTACAAGATCTAAAAACAAAATGAAAATACAAAAGAAAAGAAAGGAAGAACACCTATATTACTCTACACTAAAACATAGAAACCCTAGCCTAAAATCAAAAACTGCTTCGTTTCTGGCCTCTGTAGGGGATTTTATAGGCGAAAAGGGGTTCTAAAAGACGAGACGGGGTCACGCGTCGAGGATCGACGCGTGGCCCTACCAAATTGCCGCAGATCCGCGGCAATTGCCGCGGATCTGAGACAAAACCAGGGAATTATTTCTCTGGTTTTGGCGAGAATCTTCCTCTGGCTTCTAGGACCATCTTGGTATATCCGAATTTTGATATTTTCGCCCGAATATTCCTCTGACGTGCACAAAGGTCTAGGTTCATTGCATCTTCTAGATGTTCCCTTACTTGGCCTCTAAGAATTGCGAATTTAATTACCCTAAAATGGGTTTAATTAAGCTCTATTACCCTTTTGTCCTCTTTGTCTTGATTATCTGCAAGAGAGACCAAAACACAGTTTAGACCGACATTTTATTCATAAATCGGCGAAAAAATGCGATATAATAATGCAAAATTGTAGACTAGTCAGGTGACTAGAACAAAATGGAGTACCAGATGCATGAATCGGACACTTATAGAGCGTGCCCGCAGTATCAGGTTACATGATGACATGTCAAAAGGATTTTGAGCCAAGGCAGTGAGCCATGCATGCTATCTAGTAAGCAGGTCACCATCTATACCTATTAATCTTCAGATCTCAGAGGAGATATGGTAATAAAAATATGTGGACTACTCAACCTTACTGATTTTCGATTGCCCGTCGTATAATTTTGTTGATAGTTATAAATGGAATAAACTAAAGTCCAAGTCTAAGAATTACACTTTCATCGGATTCACCAAAGGAGTCAAGAGTTTCAGACTTTGAGATTCGAAGATAAGGAGCGCTTTTACTAGCTAAGATGTGGTCTTTAATGAAGAATCAATGTTACAAAGAAAGGTCAAAGACGGAGGATGAAGTGCAAGGTGGAGCTCCAGACACACTCAAGTAAAGAGGGTTGAGTTCTCAGATAGCCCTAAAAGGTCTGGTGGGTCATATGAGGACTCCACAGATTCAGATGAAGACGAGCAGGAGGCTGTTCAAGAGCAGCCTAAACTATTGAGGCGGTCAGTCAGAGTTTCGGTGCCACCAATAAGACATAGCTGGAAAGATGATCATGTCTCATTTGCATTAGTAAGAGAAACAAGAGACCTTCTCAGTTATAGGGAGGCGATTGAGCAAGATGACCATGACAAGTGGATTACGGCCATGAAATAGGGATTGAATCTTTAGACAGAAATCAAACATTGGAGTTGTTTGATATTCGAAAGGACTCCAAGGCAATAGGTTGCAGATGAGTTTTTCGCAAGAAGGATAATGAGTAGTATAAGACAATATAGATTGCCAAGGGATATGCTCAGAAGGAGGGTATTGACTATAATGAGATCTTCTCTTCTGTAGTTAAGCATACGTCTATTCGGATATTATTGGCGATAGTAGCTCAGTTTGATTTAGAGTTGGAGCAATTAGATGTCAAAACAACATTTCTGCATGGTGAACTGGAGGAGAAAATATACATGAAGCAACCTGAAGGCAACATGCAAGAAGGTCATGAAAATAAGCTTGTCTTATCAAAACGTCTCTCTATGAACTTAAGCAGTCTCCTAGGCAGTGGTACAAACAATTTAACTCTTTCATGATCAAGGTCAGATACACACCCGATGTGAGTATGAGAGTTGTATCTATTTCAAGCAGAATGATTATCCGACATATTTGTTATTGTATGTGGATGATATGTTGATCGTTGCGAGAAATAAGACACATATTCAGAATCTTAAAGCTCAGTTAAAGAGAGAATTCAATATGAAGGATTTGAAGAAGACAAGAAAATCTTAGGTATGGAGATCACTCGAGACAGAGGTTCAGGCAGACTTTGGCTATCCCAGAAGAACTATGTTCTCAAAGTGTTTGAAAGATTCAACATGGCAAGACCGGTCACTACTGTTTTGACAGGTCACTTCAAGTTATCCTCCAAGCAGTGTTCACAATCACCAAAAGAGGAGGAGGTATCTCGAGTATCATATGCTAGTGTGGGAGCAATCATGTATGATATAGTCTATACTTGTCCTATTTAGCCTATGCAATTAGTCAGTAAGTCGGCTCATGTCGAATCCAGGCAAGAAACATTAGGAAGCAGTGAAGTGGCTGCTACGAAATCTACGAGGGGCTGCGAGACTAGGCTTGGTGTTTCAGAGATTGAAAATGGAGAAGCTTAGGATATTATAAGACTATGTTGATGCAGATTATGCAGGAGATCTTGATCAGTGAAGATCTACGATAAGTTATGTATTCACGATAGTTGAGCGCATCATCAGTTGGAAGGCAAAATTGCAAGACACAGTGGTTCTTTTAATGATAGAAGCGGAGTACATGGCTGCATTTGAGGTAGCAAAGGATGATTTATGATTGAGAGGATTGGTCGAGATTTTTGGCATCATACAGGATTCAGTTCGGATTTATTATAACAGTCAGAGTGTCATTCATCTTACTAAGGATCACAGTTATAATAAGAGAAAGAAACACACTGATGAGAGGTATCACAAGACACATCAGTGGGTCGTAGATGACAAGGTGATCGACTTGGTGAAGATCAGTCAAAGAAGAATCCAACGGACATTATGACAAAGACCATCCTGGTGGAAAAGTTCAGAGCATCTCTTAACTTCATCCAGGTTCTCTAAAAAAAGGTGGAGAATTGACTCTTGAAAGGGAGCTATGTGTAGTCACAAAATGGGGAAGAAAGCATGATGAATGAAGTGGAGGCCAAGGACTTAATGAACATGAATCAAGGTGGAAATTGCTAGGGTTTTGGATGCCTCATATTCATTAGAGAAGAAATCAGGTTAAGGTGGAGGTGATACAAGCTTTAGAGATCAAGAACGGACATGTGTGCATAGTTTGTGTGTAGGAATAGTCAACTAGTTACCATGGGTAGTCGACTAGTGAAGCACTAGTCAATTAATGACTATCTCAAGAGTCGACTGTGGCAAAATAGATAGTGGGCACATCCCAGTATTCGACTGTATAGTTGACTAATGAGTAGGATTAGTTGATTAATAATTGGACCAGTCGACTAATCGGCATGCGTTCAGTTTTCTTTTATAGATCTGATTACTGTTTGAGTTCTACTCGAGTTTCCTCTTTATTTGAGGTGGTGTTGCTCGTATTGATGGAGTTTGTGTTAGACTAGGATGATCATAGGAGTCTATATAAACTTCTTGGGGTGACCTTTGAAGGCAAGTCAAGAGCAAATCTTGTTTTCCACCATTGAGAGTTGTAAGAGAGAGAATTCTTATAACTCTTATTATTTTCTTCAATGTTTTTAATAATATTTCTCCCTTCTTCCCGTGGATGTAGGCACTCTTACCGAACCACATTAAATCTGGTGTTTTTGTGCTTGTGGTGATTTATTTATTGCTATTGCTTGCCAGTGGTAGATCGCTTTCATGCTTCCGTTACCGAGCCATGTCGGTGTCCTCTTGTAATACCCCGTTTCCGGAATACGTACTTAGTTGCGTATTCAGATTTTCAGTCGTATTTTTCGATTTGTTTCCTGTATTTATTCTGTATGATGAATTCCTTATATGATTGTTTTTGTTTTGGATTTGGATTCGTGGACACGGAGTCAGCCCTAGTCTGAACCGAAGGACCCGATCCTAGTATATTACTCGATTTAGATATTCTGATAATTAGAATTGACCGATTTTAGTTTTAAATATCATTTTCCAATATTATATATTTTCCATGATTTTCTAGATTTTTCTGGAATTAAAATAAAAATCTTCAAAACCGGTGTCGGCCAGTGCCGCTGACCGATTCCTGGATTTTTAATTCTCAAACGGTTTGGAATTTCTAAATGATTCTTTAGACATTATTCCTTAGAATCATATTTTCTACCTACATTCTTTTTCTGAGGATTTTATGATTTTATGAAAATTCCAACGGAGTCGGTAAATTATTGATTCCAGGATTTTTAATTTTAAAACTATATAGTATTTCTTTGAACGGATTTCACTATTGGTCTTCATACGTTATTCTTGATTTTTGGTAAAATTTCCAGATCATTCCGAGACACTTGAATTTCGGGCATTTTTCCAATTATCGCATATTCCAATTTCCACCTTGTCATGCCACCTCATTTCCCACTCACCCTCTCACCTAACCCCACTCATTCTCTCTCTCACCCATGGCCGGCCAAGTGGCCACCCTAGGGACACCTCACCCCTCCCCTTTCACACAAAGCCCCCTTGCATTTATCCTATTTCAATCTCCTTTACAAAATCCCCAACCTATATAATCCTTTTCATTTGCAAATCACCCTTTTTCTCTTCCACTTCAACAAGAGAGCTCCTCCAAAATCCTCTCATCTCCTCCACCAAAACCCTAGCTTCAAGGATCCATCTCAAGACTTCAAGAACCCATCTAGGGCTTCACCACAAGGGCTTCATCTCCAACCACCAACCCCAAGGCAACACCAAGATCCACTCCTTCAACCCTAGCTTCAACAACAATTCATGGATTGAAGCCATCAGCTTCTTCATCTTGGATCAAACCCCAAATCCAACCCATCCATGTGAGTACCTTACTCACCAAGACCTAGATAGCTCTCTATATTCTTGTGATGTGAACTCTTGAACACTTGCACCATAAAATCACATTTTTGCCATCAAGAACAACCTCCAAGTTCTGTTCTGTAAACTGCTCCCCGACCAGTATTAGTCGACTTGACCTAGAACCTAGTCGACTAGAACACTTAGCTGAAACCTAGTTTTTCTGGAAAACACAGTATTAGTCGACTTACCCCAAATATTAGTCGACTGATCAACCCTCTGGAAATCCCTATTAGTCGACTCCCGAATTCACCTAGTCGACTAACTCTCCTTAGACCAGAAACCTTAACTCTCGGCCCTAGTCGACTTGACTATATTATTAGTCGACTATAGACTATTAGTCGACTACCCATTCTTCCCTAGTCGACTAATTTATCCTGAGACAGAAACCCCAACTTTCTATATCACAGACTTAGTCGACTTAAGTATCTGTTAGTCGACTTAAGATCATTATTAGTCGACTACCCCTCCTAACCTAGTCGACTAACTATTCCCTGAAACCAAACCCAACTCTCTGGAAACCAGTTCTAGTCGACTATACCAGACTGTTAGTCGACTAACTCCACTATTAGTCGACTACTTTTCCATCCTAGTCGACTAACTTTGCCTAGCCATCTTAGTTGATTCCTTTCTTGAACATGAACCTTACCCTCTAGACTTACATCACCTATAGGTATTACTTGACTTGTCTTTAGACACATCATCTTCCATTCTTTCTCTCTCTCATCTTCACTCTACATATTTATATCAGGTTTTGTGGCGCATCCCAAGCTTCAGTGGATTTCGGATCTTTCGGTATATTGGTGACTCAGGCGAGTGTTCTCACTCGCTACCCTCTTACTTCTTATTTCATTGATTATGCGCATGTTCTCGCTTTAGCTTTCATGTATTTTATTTCATGTTCTATATCTTTTATTGCTTTATGCTATGCGTGGCCGACCCTTCGTGGTCGTTGGACTTGTTGGACTTTGGGTCCTTACTTTTATATTACCACTTGGCATTACTTTAGACCTGTTAGTTATGTGCTACCATTTGACATATGTATATCACCTGACATCTTCTGTGTTATCACCTGACCACTTGGCATGCTCTATGGCAAGACCCTATTGGTATGACCTGACTTACCCAGACTATTATCAACCTCTTGACATAACTTATCACCTGATTATTATCAATCTCTTATATGTTTGGTTGCTTATTCATTATCACCATCCTATCATGCTATCACCTTACACCCAGCATGATAACTTGACTTGTGATTATCATCTTTACGGGGACCTTGACTTATGATTCTGTGTCATGATCAGTGACTTGTTCTCCTGCTTTACATGCAGTGACCTGACTATATATATTTGTGTACTCCTGATTCCTGATCATGTCTATTTCCTGTTTTTCCCGTAAAGTGATAATTAAACTATTGAATCTTAAAATGGACCAACTTGTATTGGGTCGGGGGAAACATGCGGATATCGATATGTGTTCGTGTTTACAGTGGCATTAGGTTGTGCACTATATATCCGGTCTTACCTGTGGTACTCCAGGGGACCGAGGGGAGTGCTTTCTCCCTTTCCTGTTTACTGTCATGACAAGGGCATACATAAGACCCTCCTGTTAGCCTAGCGGCAGGTTCCGTCTTCAAGCAACGGAACAATACTGGGCCGTGGTCCCGGGTATGCACGGGACCCACTGTAAACATAGTTCGTTGATACAACCGCTGTTTCCAATAACAACCTCGACTTGCTTATATATGGATGTATGTGAGTTGGCCGTACACCGAGACACATACCGAGATATATGGGTTAGACGAGTAATAATAAAGTGTCATAATAACCGGCTCTTTAAGTTGTAAGTAGAGGTATGTGGAATGGGACGCATACCAAAGCCTACATCTTAAATAGCTATGAATCTGTGATGCGCCTTACCGTATTTGCTTTTCCCGGACTTTATATCGGATTTCCTGTTTTATGAGTATTATGTGTAGCTCGAGTTTTATGATGCTTATGTTATACCTGTTCTTATATATATATACTTCATTTGTGTTCTAACCCTCCTGTCTTCTGAGTTTGATACTTGCGTTCCTCCTGGCTCGCCACCCGGCTTTGTATCCTACTCGCCTGGGGAGTTTCACTGACTCCCCTGGATTCTCACGTCCAGGTTATGGAGCTAGGAGCGGGTGGATTCTCCCAGTTGCTGTTCAGAGTAGCGGTAGCGTGGAGCTTCAGCCGAACTTTCAGAGCCACATCCTTCCAGGCCCCCTGTGTGCCTCTCGAGTTCCCTCTTAGCAACTCGTGAGTGCTCTTTTATACTTTTCACTTGTACAGTTCCTTGTATACATGTATGTGAGCCCCTTTTATACTGTTCATATGTATTGTGTATCTCTTGTATTCCCGCATTTGCGCATATTAGTGATATGATATTCATGTAATATTAGATCACTACTGGTGATAATTCTGTGATTGTATATATGTGTTGGAATGTATAATGCACCATATGCTTCCGTACTCTGATTCTTGTCTGTACTGATGCTTAGCGTATATACGGGAAGGTAATTTGGACTTACGTATATACGTTGCAGTGACGTCCCCGTATCGCCGGGATCGGGGCGTTACAGGTTGGTATCAGAGCCTAGGCTCTAACCTCCTCAGTACGTCCAGAAGGCAAATCAATGGTAAAGAGATTTGCAACTGGAATACATGAGTCTTGGTTATACATTCCAACTGCAAGTGCAGAGTTATCTATTTCTTGACTATCTTTCCTTTGATTTCAAATCCCTCCTTGACTATCTTTCCTTTGATTCCTAAATCACTCCTATCCTTTCCCTGTTTTGGTTTTATGTTTTGGTTTTATGAAGCCTTATACTATCTTAAGATATGACTAGACTAGGAAGGTAGTGGCTGGTTCTGCATGAAGCTATTATGGGATCTCTCGGCAAATTCTATGAAGCTTGGTATTCTCCAGATCGAATCTGATCTGGCTATCTTTCAGAAGACAACAGTTGGGATTCTTAATTATCGGTCTTCTTTATTATGCTCAGGATTATCAGGGTTTTCTTTATCTTCGGTATTCTGGCTCATTTATTACACAGCCACGACATCATCAGTATATTTATTACACAGCCACGACATCATCAGTATCATTCAGCATTATTCGGAGATTTATACAGCCAGAAGTGCGGAGGATGATTATTATTCAGCCAACTTGAGAGCCCTACCTATAGCACTTCATATCTTAATTAGTATAAATTCCACCGTTGTCCCCTTTGTATTCAATTTGCCCCTTAACGAAATTGCGAGGACGCAATTTTTTGTAAGGTGGGTGGATTGTAATACCCCGTTTCCGGAATACGTACTTAGTTGCGTATTCAGATTTTCAGTCGTATTTTTCGATTTGTTTCCTGTATTTATTCTGTATGATGAATTCCTTATATGATTGTTTTTGTTTTGGATTTGGATTCGTGGACACGGAGTCAGCCCTAGTCTGAACCGAAGGACCCGATCCTAGTATATTACTCGATTTAGATATTCTGATAATTAGAATTGACCGATTTTAGTTTTAAATATCATTTTCCAATATTATATATTTTCCATGATTTTCTAGATTTTTCTGGAATTAAAATAAAAATCTTCAAAACCGGTGTCGGCCAGTGCCGCTGACCGATTCCTGGATTTTTAATTCTCAAACGGTTTGGAATTTCTAAATGATTCTTTAGACATTATTCCTTAGAATCATATTTTCTACCTACATTCTTTTTCTGAGGATTTTATGATTTTATGAAAATTCCAACGGAGTCGGTAAATTATTGATTCCAGGATTTTTATTTTAAAACTATATAGTATTTCTTTGAACGGATTTCACTATTGGTCTTCATACGTTATTCTTGATTTTTGGTAAAATTTCCAGATCATTCCGAGACACTTGAATTTCGGGCATTTTTCCAATTATCGCATATTCCAATTTCCACCTTGTCATGCCACCTCATTTCCCACTCACCCTCTCACCTAACCCCACTCATTCTCTCTCTCACCCATGGCCGGCCAAGTGGCCACCCTAGGGACACCTCACCCCTCCCCTTTCACACAAAGCCCCCTTGCATTTATCCTATTTCAATCTCCTTTACAAAATCCCCAACCTATATAATCCTTTTCATTTGCAAATCACCCTTTTCTCTTCCACTTCAACAAGAGAGCTCCTCCAAAATCCTCTCATCTCCTCCACCAAAACCCTAGCTTCAAGGATCCATCTCAAGACTTCAAGAACCCATCTAGGGCTTCACCACAAGGGCTTCATCTCCAACCACCAACCCCAAGGCAACACCAAGATCCACTCCTTCAACCCTAGCTTCAACAACAATTCATGGATTGAAGCCATCAGCTTCTTCATCTTGGATCAAACCCCAAATCCAACCCATCCATGTGAGTACCTTACTCACCAAGACCTAGATAGCTCTCTATATTCTTGTGATGTGAACTCTTGAACACTTGCACCATAAAAATCACATTTTTGCCATCAAGAACAACCTCCAAGTTCTGTTCTGTAAACTGCTCCCCGACCAGTATTAGTCGACTTGACCTAGAACCTAGTCGACTAGAACACTTAGCTGAAACCTAGTTTTTCTGGAAAACACAGTATTAGTCGACTTACCCCAAATATTAGTCGACTGATCAACCCTCTGGAAATCCCTATTAGTCGACTCCCGAATTCACCTAGTCGACTAACTCTCCTTAGACCAGAAACCTTAACTCTCGGCCCTAGTCGACTTGACTATATTATTAGTCGACTATAGACTATTAGTCGACTACCCATTCTTCCCTAGTCGACTAATTTATCCTGAGACAGAAACCCCAACTTTCTATATCACAGACTTAGTCGACTTAAGTATCTGTTAGTCGACTTAAGATCATTATTAGTCGACTACCCCTCCTAACCTAGTCGACTAACTATTCCCTGAAACCAAACCCAACTCTCTGGAAACCAGTTCTAGTCGACTATACCAGACTGTTAGTCGACTAACTCCACTATTAGTCGACTACTTTTCCATCCTAGTCGACTAACTTTGCCTAGCCATCTTAGTTGATTCCTTTCTTGAACATGAACCTTACCCTCTAGACTTACATCACCTATAGGTATTACTTGACTTGTCTTTAGACACATCATCTTCCATTCTTTCTCTCTCTCATCTTCACTCTACATATTTATATCAGGTTTTGTGGCGCATCCCAAGCTTCAGTGGATTTCGGATCTTTCGGTATATTGGTGACTCAGGCGAGTGTTCTCACTCGCTACCCTCTTACTTCTTATTTCATTGATTATGCGCATGTTCTCGCTTTAGCTTTCATGTATTTTATTTCATGTTCTATATCTTTTATTGCTTTATGCTATGCGTGGCCGACCCTTCGTGGTCGTTGGACTTGTTGGACTTTGGGTCCTTACTTTTATATTACCACTTGGCATTACTTTAGACCTGTTAGTTATGTGCTACCATTTGACATATGTATATCACCTGACATCTTCTGTGTTATCACCTGACCACTTGGCATGCTCTATGGCAAGACCCTATTGGTATGACCTGACTTACCCAGACTATTATCAACCTCTTGACATAACTTATCACCTGATTATTATCAATCTCTTATATGTTTGGTTGCTTATTCATTATCACCATCCTATCATGCTATCACCTTACACCCAGCATGATAACTTGACTTGTGATTATCATCTTTACGGGGACCTTGACTTATGATTCTGTGTCATGATCAGTGACTTGTTCTCCTGCTTTACATGCAGTGACCTGACTATATATATTTGTGTACTCCTGATTCCTGATCATGTCTATTTCCTGTTTTTCCCGTAAAGTGATAATTAAACTATTGAATCTTAAAATGGACCAACTTGTATTGGGTCGGGGGAAACATGCGGATATCGATATGTGTTCGTGTTTACAGTGGCATTAGGTTGTGCACTATATATCCGGTCTTACCTGTGGTACTCCAGGGGACCGAGGGGAGTGCTTTCTCCCTTTCCTGTTTACTGTCATGACAAGGGCATACATAAGACCCTCCTGTTAGCCTAGCGGCAGGTTCCGTCTTCAAGCAACGGAACAATACTGGGCCGTGGTCCCGGGTATGCACGGGACCCACTGTAAACATAGTTCGTTGATACAACCGCTGTTTCCAATAACAACCTCGACTTGCTTATATATGGATGTATGTGAGTTGGCCGTACACCGAGACACATACCGAGATATATGGGTTAGACGAGTAATAATAAAGTGTCATAATAACCGGCTCTTTAAGTTGTAAGTAGAGGTATGTGGAATGGGACGCATACCAAAGCCTACATCTTAATAGCTATGAATCTGTGATGCGCCTTACCGTATTTGCTTTTCCCGGACTTTATATCGGATTTCCTGTTTTATGAGTATTATGTGTAGCTCGAGTTTTATGATGCTTATGTTATACCTGTTCTTATATATATATACTTCATTTGTGTTCTAACCCTCCTGTCTTCTGAGTTTGATACTTGCGTTCCTCCTGGCTCGCCACCCGGCTTTGTATCCTACTCGCCTGGGGAGTTTCACTGACTCCCCTGGATTCTCACGTCCAGGTTATGGAGCTAGGAGCGGGTGGATTCTCCCAGTTGCTGTTCAGAGTAGCGGTAGCGTGGAGCTTCAGCCGAACTTTCAGAGCCACATCCTTCCAGGCCCCTGTGTGCCTCTCGAGTTCCCTCTTAGCAACTCGTGAGTGCTCTTTTATACTTTTCACTTGTACAGTTCCTTGTATACATGTATGTGAGCCCCTTTTATACTGTTCATATGTATTGTGTATCTCTTGTATTCCCGCATTTGCGCATATTAGTGATATGATATTCATGTAATATTAGATCACTACTGGTGATAATTCTGTGATTGTATATATGTGTTGGAATGTATAATGCACCATATGCTTCCGTACTCTGATTCTTGTCTGTACTGATGCTTAGCGTATATACGGGAAGGTAATTTGGACTTACGTATATACGTTGCAGTGACGTCCCCGTATCGCCGGGATCGGGGCGTTACACCTCTATTGTTGGGCATTTTTCACAACAAGTTTAGGCTGGTCAACTAGTCTACTAGTTAACTAGCCCCCTTTATGATTTTATCCTACCAATGTGGTTAACCAATTGAGTCACTAGTTCGGCAGCGACAACTTGGGTTAAACTTAGTCGTAGTTTTGACTCAAAATGAAAGTTGTACATTAATTGATGGTTATGATCGACTTAACATTTAGGGATTAAGACCCAATGCTAAATCTAAGGATATAAAGAGTGTATTATCAGCGAGCGAAGTTAGAAGAGTAAGAAATATAGTCTTCCATAAGGAGTCACCCATGGTGATAACACAGAAAAAGGAGAGTACCTTAGATACAAAGATATAAACTCTGTGAATAGGAGAAGAAGCTATGATTTAGAAGAACCAATTAGAGAGCTAGAGACGCCTCTCTAAAATCAAGCCAGGGAAAAGTGTTTGACATCAATGGATGAGATTTCCTCGTTGATGAAGGAGTTCTATTCATTATTGTGTCGGTTTAATCTACAGTGAGATTAGCATTTAATGTTTACACTTGTAATGGGAAAAGAACTTTTGAATGTATGTGATTACTCTCTGATAGTCCATAATTAAATAAGATATTTCTAGATATTCTTCTCTTGAATGTAGGCGGAATTTGGTCAAACCACATAAATCGTTATGAATTTGTATTTTCTATATTTTAAATGTGTTCGACTCTAATGATAACCTTGAGTCTCCCTCTTTTGCGCAGTTATAAAATCCTAATTACGATCACAACATTTCCTAGAATTTATTTTCCAAGAATTAGATATATGAGAATAATATGAATTAATACAATATTGTTGTCTTAGTAAATAGAAAAAAATATCAATAATGCAATAGTAAAGATTATATTTCTCTCAAACTATGTGTGATGTGAGAACGATTGCAGTGAAGTAGTGGTATTTATGGTGGTCGAGGTCAGCATTGGTGATGGAATGTGCAGGGGCAATGGGGGTGACTGAGACGTAGTGATGGTGCACGCAGTGGAACTAAAATGATTGTAATTATATACAATGGTTTGAGTCTTCTCGCAGATATATTTATAATATATTTAATTATCACCATCACGATCACTTGTTAAGCACTGGGTTTGCTCTCCAGAGATCCCCAGCTGAATCCCGGAGTGCAGTGATTTTCTAGCTAAAGAAAATTATATACAATGGCAATAATCAGTGGTGGTATGGTGGGGAGGCAACTGGCAATAATAGTGCAGAGACAATGGGCTAATAGCAGTGTTCTGGGAGTGGATATTTCCACCTCAAAAGTAATGATGGCACCCCAATGTTGAAGGCACCCCCTTCTTTCTTCAAAAATGCCAAAATGACCTCTTCTTCTTCTCCTTTTCTACCTTCGCCGGCAACCCGTTGGCCTCCACCTGTTTCCCGCTGGCGACCACCCCCTCTCCTCCCCCCGATCTCCCCCACCCCTCTCCTCCACCGCCGATCGCCCCCACCACCCTGCCTCCACTCCCCACCCCCTCGTCCACTCCCCACATCCCGATCTGACATGTTCGATTAGGTCTGACCGAACAGATCAAAGTCTATTTGGCTAAGTATGTTCGACCAATTCGGTCAAATCTGGCCAAACAGGCCAGGTCAGGGGGAGATGGGGGTTGGTGGGCAGGGGAGGGAGAAAAGGGGGTTCGGGGGAGGGGGGAGGAGGAGGGGAGGGGGAGGAAAGGAGGCCGGGGAGAGGGAAGAAGAAAGTAGTATTTTGGACTTCTCACCAAGAGGGGAAATGTCAAAAAAAATAATGACACACTTGTAATAATTTGTGGGGGTGCCTTCCTCATTTTGGGAGTGGAAACATCTGCTCCCCAGTGTTCTTAGCAACCGTCAAAGATCGTGATGGTTTCCTAGTGTTCTTAGCAACCGTCAAAGGTCGTGATGGTAATGGTGTCAGGGCATAATACGGTAATGGTGACAAAAGACAAGAAAAGACAAGATAGAATAACTAGTCTTTTGAAAACTACTCCCTGCATCTGTTTTATTTGTCATTTATTGATCGGACATGAGAATTAAGAGTATGTAGGGAGTTGAACTTTGAATGGTAAAAGTAGCATTGAGAATGATAAAAATAGTATTGGGAATGATAAAAGTAACATTTATATTCAAAATGGACTACTAAGTTGGGATAAAATTTTGATCAAAAAACACATTACTATTCCGGGTAGAGGTAGCATGTTTTTTCCTTTTTTTTTTTTTTTTTATAAATTCTCACAAGGTGCCAAGGGTGGTTGTATTCATCTGTTATGAAGGGAGTCACATTCTTGCTAAATGATGGGTGTCGATTGAGATCTATTATTTTCGTGAATGTTAAACTAAGATTATGCTAAACATGAAAATATATGTGAATATTTTGATTTCCAAATGAATTTGTAGATGCAAAATGCACTCTAATATATAAACATTCCTTATTCTTTTCAAGAATTGTCTCAAGAATTGTTGACTGTTACATTGCTTTGTGGAAAACCATTCCAATCAGAGCTGGTACATGATTTTCCTATCTGCAAGTATGAATTCTATTTGAGTTGCCGCGCTTTCTCCTTGCTTTCTGCATTCAGATTCTTTAGTTGTTAAGATTAGTGGAAAATTCAAATTAGTATCACCAATCATTCGTCATTTTGTGTGTAAGTGTAAAGTAGTTATGAATGTAATGTATAGAAAGTAAATTATTATTAGTTACTGATAAATTGAAATTCAACTATTCAGAAAACACATAACGATTAAAATTTTCAACACGGAGTATCCAGTAATCATAACGAGACGGCGGATCTGAAATTCTCACTTCTTGCTGATTTCATCAAGATTCATTTCACTGGCTACAAGCCTAGACCTGCCCTCGGTTTTGAAACCGATGGTTCTTGGTGCTAAAACTGGCGGTTCCCGATTCTTACATCTGAGGAACCGGAACCAGATTGGGGCCATCTGGTTTCAATTCCAGTCTATTTTTTTTTTGACCGTTGGAGCCTGTCGGCGGCCGCCTGGCCTCCAACGGTCCAAAATTGAACCATTGGAGGCCAGCTGTCCAATAAGGTCAGGCCTCCAACAGTCAGACTGTCCAGGCAGCCCATTGGATGGCCTTGCGCCAAGCCCAAGCCCAGGCCCGTTGCTGATCAGTAACAACGCGCCAGTTCAAAGCGTCAAAAAAATAAATAAGTAAAAAACCCACTTCAAGAACCAAAATCGACATTTCAAATTCTTAAAAAATTAAAATCGAAATCGAACAGACTAGAGCCCGATTTCAATTCAGATTGAAATCAGAGAACCAACCACCCGATCTGATTTCGATTTTTCTTTCACAGTTTCGATTCGATTACCGGAACGGTGATCGGATCTACATGGGCCCCATCAGTGTGATGATTTGATAACCATGTTACTAATTTAGAGCAGCACCTTGCATGTCAGTGGTCAGATCAATTAAATATACAAAAACCATTTCAACATCTCACATGATTTCATTTTTTTTTTTTTTGTGATGTGATAACTGATTGGCCATGGTACCCGACATTGATTTTAGGCCCTTTCTTTATATTTTTTATATGCAATCTATAAAACTCCACCTCACAATAATGCCCTTTGCATACGTAATTATCTTCCCCTCATGAAAGCGAATATACACGGTGTCGGCCAACCGCAGAGCCAGTTCAATCATTTTGAGCGAGGCAGTGGGCGCTAGCAATCTGTAGATTTGGTGTTAAATTCATGTCATGATATAATTGGAAAAAAGATGATTGCATTAATTAATTATTAATTAATTTAACTTAATTAATATGTGTAGATTGAAGGATGTATCCATTTTAACTTCCTGAAAATGAAAGACGAACTTTGCATGCTGTACCTAACTACTAGACATTGGAGTAAATTTGCAATATTACAAAGTTGGGTGTCTGTGATGGAGATTTTTACAAAAACTATCAATTACTGATGGTTTTGGGTACGTTTGGGCTCGCCAACACACATCAACAATTGAACTTGCAATTTTATTTGATTATTGCTGGAATTGAAGAATATAAAGGTGAATCTTCGAGTTGAATTATGGCAAGATCCGTTGATGGAATCAACCGGATGATGGTTGGAGTGTGTTCTCCTTCCATTTGTGATGAACGTGGTATATTCACATGTTCAATTCCGACTTCGAATGAATGAGATATTCAAGTCCAAAGATTGCCTAATTCAAAGCCAAAACGGGACTAAAGGTAGCTTAAAGCATTTAGTCCCACATTGGCCGTGGGATGGAAGTTTGTGGTGTATATATAGAGAAAATTGAGAACAAAGGGCGTGCCCTTTGGGTACTTGGAGTTTTCCGCGCGCGAAAAGGAGGGAACTATGCACGTATGTGCGCGCGCGCGCGCGCGCCGCTGGCGGCGGCGGCGGCCGGCCGGCCGGTGCCGGGCTCGGGTCCGGGTTTGGGTCTGGGTCTGGGTGAGTTCGGGTTCCCTACCTGGCCTGGTTCTTTTTGAATTGGGTCTCAAGGTATGATCCGAACCAGATCCACTTCCAAACCAGACCCGATCCACCAACAGGTTGCGAACCTGTTGGACTGCCCGCTCCGCTGTCAGGATCTGAACCGATCCGCCAACGGTCGCGAACCAGTTGGACAGCCAACGGGTGCGAACCAGTTGGCAGACCAAAGGTTGCGAACCAGTTGGCAGACCAAAGGTTGCAGCCTGCCAAAGGTTGCGAACCAGTTGGCAGGCCAAAGGGTGCGAACCAGTTGGCAGACCAAAAGGTGCGAACCAGTTGGCAGACCAAAGGGTGCAGCCTTTGGTTGGGTTCAGACCTGAAGGCCCCTTTTGGAATGCTATATAAAGCATTCCAAGTTCTCATTTTAAAACACACCAAATCTGAGATTTCTCTCTCTCTCTAAAAGTTCTGACTTCGGTTCTGAACTGGGCTCCAGCGAAGTGGGAATCCACGACTTCCAGAGCGACTTCCAACGAAGTGGGAATCCGCGACTTCCAAGTGAAGTGGGAATCCAAAGCGACTTCCTAAAGGAGATTCTGTCAAAATTCTTCAACCTTCCTACGTCCTCAACAGTGGGTGTTCCTCCAAAAGAGTAAGACAAATATTCATTTGAAATTTGTCGTTATACCGCTGTTTTGCTAATCCTGTGTAGGTACTGGTTGACTACGGTTCGACCGTACGGTGATTTGGTAGTGCTATCCAAATACCGTGAAGAAGTGTTGTATCTTGGGAGACCAGCGTCCATTATCCCGTTAGCACCGGTGCGGGGGACGTAATTGTCTTAAGGAGATTCGCTGTAAGCGTACCTCACTTCAAATACTGTATAAGTGGACTAAGTCCTTTATACAGGGGATATACTTTACAGTATATCGAGATTGACTTAGATTCAGTCTAAGTGATACTGTATAAGTGGATTAAGTCCTTTATACAGGGGATATACTTTACAGTATATCGAGACTGACTTGGATTCAGTCTAATTGGTGCTTAAACCAAGGAAGGAAATTGAAAGGTGGTTCTTAAATTAAGGAACGTTCTATTGAACGGAAAACCTCCCACCTGATATTTGCCGACCTGGCCAATTAGATTGTTGATATCTCAGTGATCTTGATTAGTTGTCAGATTGATTCTTGTTAAGCAGGATACCCAACAATCTTAAGACAATTACGGTTTCTTACTTCTGTTCTGCTTGAACTTACAGAAGATGTCTGAGACTAATCAAGATAGCTCAAGTAAGGCACCAAACATGCTACAAGCATTGATGCCTACTCCACTTCCTAACCCGAAGCCGGAGAAGCCAGGAAAATTTGATGGCACAGAATTCAAGAGGTGGCAACAGAAGATGCTCTTCTACTTGACCACTCTTCATCTGGCCAGATTCCTGGAAGAAGATCCACCAGAGCCTGCAACTGATGCATGGACTCAATGTGACTTCCTTTGCCGAAATTATGTTTTAAATGGACTGGATGACTCTATTTACAATGTCTACAGTCCTATCACAACGGCAAAGAAGTTATGGATCAGTCTTGACAAGAAGTACAAGACTGAGGATGCTGGTACCAAGAAGTTCGTCGTTGGACGATTTCTGGAGTACAAAATGGTGGACAGCAAGACTGTAATCAGTCAGGTGCAAGAGTTCCAACTTATCTTGCACGAGATAGAAGCTGAAGGTATGATCCTACCTGAAACTTTTCAGGTTGCTACTATCGTGGAGAAACTCCCACCTGCGTGGAGAGATTTCAAGAACTACCTTAAGCACAAGCGAAAGGAGTTGAAGTTGGAGGATCTCATTGTGAGGCTTCGTATTGAGGAGGACAACAGAAAGTCCGAGAAAAGGAGCAGTAAGAACTCCTACGAAGCAAAAGCCAATGTGTAACGCCCCGATCCCAATGATACGGGAACGTTACTGCAACGCATATACGTAGGTCAGATGGTGCCCCCACGTATATACGCTAAGCATTAAGTACAACAAGTATCAGAGTACAACACACAGCGTGGTATATTCATATGCCAACTTACAAAAGATAAATACAAAGTTGTACAAGTTATGATAAGCAAAATCACTTTACAAGTGTCCTTTATCACAACCCAAGTCCAAAATGAATCCTATGTAACCAAAAATACAAAAATGCTCACGAAATGGATGGAGATCCCGTGAACCAAAAGGAAGAGTCGAGCACGATAGGACTAGAGCCGGTCAGCCTGCTCACAAAGATAAGCCCGGTCCTCCGTGGAAGGCTCCACTTCGACCCAGGCCTCGGAATCTGAATATGCAAATCCAAAGGGTCAAGACATATAATAACAAATAAAAGATAGTCAAGTGACATAAGGATCATGAATAAAGGTAATGAAGTTACAATAAATAGCAATGAATAACAAGCGATGTAAACTCAATAATGTAAGATCATATGCAACAAATCTACAATTAACGTCTTATTATTATTACTTGTCTTACTGTGATATCTAGCTATGTGACCCAGCGTCCCAGAGCACATAGATCCATATCCTAGTGAAACAAGGTTGTTATTGGAAACAGCGGTTGTATCGACGAACTATGTTTACAGTGGGTCCCGTGCATACCCGGGACCACGGCCCAGGATTGTTCCGTTGCTTGAAGACGGAACCTGCCGCAAGGCTAAACAGGAGGGACTTATGTATGCCCTTGTCATGACAGTAAACAGGAAAGGGAGAAAGCACTCCCCTCGGTCCCCTGGAGTACCACAGGTAAGACCGGATCAGTAATTGTACAATATACCTAAAAGCCACTGTAAACACGAACACGTATCGATATCCGCATATTTCCCCCGACCCATATGTAAGTTGGTGCTTTTTATGTAAAAGTCAAGTGTATCATGCTTAGTTTTAAGAGATGGCATGATAAGTGGTGATATTACTGTTTAACATGTCATGAAACGAGTATATGCAATAATAAGTCATGAGGTAACTGATTAGTACACAAAAGTGCATATTTTACATCATAATTCCCATGCATAATACGAATAAATAAGTGAATTTTACTCCTCTTCTCTACATATTTGCAGGTACAAAATTAATGGAGAGATATTCGAATAATCACTTAATTAGCACTAATTAAGTGATTAATCCAAGATTAAGGATAAAGCCAAATCTCAAACCAGATCTAGAGAGATCCGCGCAACAAACTCAGAATCCAAGTGGTCCACGTGGATAACCACTTCCCAACTGATCTCCACCAGAAAGATCCGATCCAACGGCCCAGATCTGGCGGCAATCTGGCCGCAATCCGCGGCAATCTTAGGGTTGTTGGTCCCCGGATTTTGTGGCAACAAACTACTCTCCAGAAGCTTCCCATTTCTCCTATAAATACCCCATGAAGACCTGCGAGCTGGGACTGATCAGAGAAGAGAGAGAGTTTAGTTCATAGTTTTGTATTTTGATAGCTTTTGTTTAGGTTTTTTAGCTCTCTATGATCTTCTTCCTCCCTAGATTTCATTGTAAAAGAGAGTGATTGTGAGAGAGAGAGCTTGTGTAATCAAGAGTGACACTTGAAGCAACAAGGATTGATCCATTCTCCATCCTCTACTTGAGCTTGATTCTAGTTTGTTTTCTTTCACTTTACTTGCTTTGTTAATTTCTAGCAATTTATTCATGCTTTGTTTTCTTTTTGTAATGGCTTGTAGTAGCTAATTCCTTCTCCATGTACTAGCTAACTACTACCTTGCTAACTTCTAGCTCATGTGTGATTGCTTTACTTCATCTTGCAATTTGTATGGTCTTCTCTTCTCCGATGGGTTTCTTTTCATTTCTTGGCAAGATCTAGTTGTAATTCTCCATATGATTCATGTGTGCCTCACTTGGAGCCTAGTCTTCGAACTAGTGCCTTGATGGAACATGGAGATGGAAGCACCAATATGCTATTTGATGTATAACTTCACTACTTCCATTAGTGAATGTTGTATGTTTTTTCATTTGCATCACTTGAGTGTAGCTCTTTTGATTCCATTAGTGAAAGTCCATTTGTAGGCCGATGACCATCTATGGAGGCTACAAGACAAGTCCAAGAATGAATCCCCATCATCCAAGTGGGAAAGTAATTAGACCACAAGCAAGACAAATACATGCCGATGAATCACATGAGGCACGCATCACTATCACGGAGTTTAGTTAGTTTAGCAAGGTAGTTAAGGTTAGCTAGTCATGAATTTCTTTCATTCAAAGTTTTCTTGATTTTACTTTCTTTTTAGTTGTTAGTTCAAATCCATCTCAATCTTGATTTCTCCCGATTTCCACCATGAACATAGCCACCAATTCTTTGATTTGTTTTTCTTTTGATTCTTTATTCTTTTGAAACATAGAAGAATTCTCGTTTCCTCTTCTCACTAGTATCGTGAAAGCTTCTATCGCTAGCTCTCCCTGAGATCCGACTCGGTATAGCCCTAGGCTATAGCGGAGATAAGAAAGGGTATATTGAACATCTTACATACATTTGTGGAGTAAACAAGCACCAAGGTTGATTCTAAACCTTTCTCTTTTACATAATACTCGTGCTATACTTCACACTGCCCTTTCAAGTCTAATCAGTAACAAGAGATACATCCATTCAGTAATAAGTCATGTAGAGCCAGTATTGAAGCATGAACAAGCAAGATATAATACACATGCATCAAGTATAAGAACCAAATTCAGAACAGAAATTAACTATGACACACAGTCAGGATTAGTCGACTAGGGGTAAGGGTTAGTCGACTAATACTGTGATACAGAGAGTTAGAATTCTGTTTCAGGGAAAGTTAGTCGACTAGGGTAGGAAGGTTAGTCGACTAATAGGGAGTTCTAGTCGACTAATGGACACTTAAGTCGACTAAGTCTGCTGATACAGAAAGTTGGGTTTTCTGGTCCAAGATGGATTAGTCGACTAGGTGAATTCAGGAGTCGACTAATATGGGTTTCCAGAGAGTTTGTTAGTCGACTAATATTTGGGGCAAGTCGACTAATACTGGGTTTTTCCAGAAAACTAAGTTTCAGCTAAGTGTTCTAGTCGACTAGTTCCTATGATGAGTCGACTAATACTGTGAAGAACAGTGAGCAGATCAGAATTCTCACATGGGTTGGTTCTAACAGTTTAAAGGTAAGATTTTTGTGGCATTAGAGGACCTGATCTACTACTACCAGTACACCAGAACAGGGTCTAGCTTTGGTGTGTGATATATTGACATGAGAGGTTGGGTTTGAGCTTAGATGACCTACAAATTGGATTTTTATGTTATAAGTGTACATGGATCTCTACCCTAAGCAGGTGGAGTGTTAACTAGGTCTTGGTGAGTAAGAAACTCACCAGGATAGGTTGGACTTGAGTCTAGATCCCAGGATGGAGATGATTGCTTCACTCCACACTTGTTGTTGAAGCTTGAGGTTGAAGAACTTGTTCTTGGAGTTGCCTTGGAAGAGATGGTTGAAATTGAGCTCCCTTGATGAAGCCCTAGTGATCTTGAGGTGGAGATGAAGAGGTTGGGTGTTCACTTGGAGCTAGGGTTTGTGAGGAAGAAGGAGATCTTGGAGAGTTTCTTCTCTTGTGAAGAAATGAAGGAGAAAGGGGAAATTTGCAAATGGATTGAATTTATAGTTTTGGGATCTTTGCAAAGAGGTTGGGATTATGATGGAAGTGGAGGGTTTTCTTGCAAAAATGTGGGGGTGAGGTGTCCCCTCTTGGACACATGGCCGGCCATGGGGAGGAGAGAGAGTTAGTGGGGTTAGGTGAAGTGTGAGTGGGAAATGAGGTGCACATGAGGTGGAAAAGGAATTTTGCAAATTTTGGAAAAATGTCCGAAATTCAAGTATCTCGGATTGGTCTGAAAATTTTACCAAAAATCAAGAAAAATATTTGAAGACTCATGGTGAAATCCGTTTGAAGAAATACTGTATAGATTTTTAATTAAAAATCCCGGAATCAGTTATTTACCGACTCCGAAAGAATTTTCATAAATTCATAAATTCTCAGAAAAAGTGTATAAGTAAGAAATATGATTCTAAGCAATAAAGTCTAAAGGACTTTCTAAAAATTCCTAACAGTTTGAAAGATAAAAATTTGGAAATCGGTCAGCGGTACTGGCCGACACCGGTTTCGGAGAAATTCATTTTAATTCCAGAAAATTCCCGAAAATCACATAAATCTAAAATATTGGAAAATGATATTTGGAATTGAAATTGGTCAAATACGGATGGTAAATCGGAAAATACGATCGAAAGACTGAATACGTAACTAAGTACGTATTCCGGGAGAGGGGTATTACAATCTACCCACCTTACAAAAATTTCGTCCTCGAAATTTCATAAGGTGAAAGATAACAGGAAAAGCAACAGATAGATATGGATACAAGGAAAGATAACGGTAAAGAAGAGTAGAAGAAAAGAGTCTTACCCAATCAAGATGTGAAAAGTTGAGGATAACGCTCCGGATAACGTCCTCACGCTCCCAAGTGGCCTCTCCTGGCGCATGCCTGTTCCATGACACCAATACCAATGGAATAGCTCTGTTCTTCAGTGCCTTGACACTCCTATCCAGAATGGCCAACGGCTGTTCTTGGTATGATAAATCCGGTTGTAGCTCCAGCTCGGAATGATCCAGAATATGGCTGTCATCCCTGACATACTTCCTCAACTGAGACACGTGGAAGACATTATGCACCCCGTCCAAAGATGGCGGTAATGCCAATCTATAGGACACATCTCCCACACGATCCAGGATCTCGAATGGGCCAATATACCTTGGACTTAGCTTCCCACGAGCACCGAACCGGATCACTCCCTTGGTAGGTGATATCCTCAAGAATACATGATCTCCAACCTGGAACTCCAATGGCCTTCTCCGAGTGTCTGCCCAACTCTTCTGCCTACTCTGAGCAGCCCTGAGATGATCTCTGATGACTCTGACTTTCTCTGTAGTCTGCATCAGAATCTCTGGTCCCAAAGACTCCTCTCACCGACTTCATCCCAACAAATCGGTGATCGGCACTTCCTACCATACAATGCCTCAAAGGGGCCATCTTAATACTTGCCTGGTAGCTGTTGTTATATGAAAACTCGGCCAAGTGAAGATGGTCTTCCCAAGATCCCCCAAAGTCAATCATGCAAGCCCTCAACATATCTTCAAGGATCTGGATAGTCCTCTCAGATTGTCCGTCTGTCTGAGGATGATAAGAAGTACTGAATTTCAGACGAGTTCCCAGACTTTCTTGGAGACTCTCCCAGAAATGAGATCTGAATCTGGTGTCTCTATCTGACACAATACTAACTGGAACTCCATGCAGACGAACCACCTCCTTCATATACTTATCTGCCAGAACCTCTGTCGACTGGCCTACCCTGAATGGTATGAAGTGAGCTGACTTGGTGAGGCGATCAACTATAACCCACACAGCATTATTACCCCTGGGACTCCGAGGTAATGCCGTCCAAAATCCATGGTGATATGCTCCCACTTCCATTCGGGTATCGGCAAAGGTTGAAGAAGTCCAGCTGGTCTCTGATGCTCGATCTTTATCTGCTGGCAAACCAAGCACTTGGCAACAAACTGGGCTATCTCCCTCTTCATAGCATTCCACCAAAAGTGCTTCTTCAGGTCCTGGTACATCTTGTTTCCCCCAGGGTGTATAGAATAAGCTGAACTGTGTGATTCCTCCAAAATCTTCTGTCTGACTTCCCCTTGGGGAACACAAAGTCTACCTCCAAAATACAATGCACCATCTGGATGAATGCAGATATCCGTCCTCAATCCAGCCTCCACCTGAGCTCTGAATGTCTGCAATCTGGGGTCCTCCTTCTGAGCTTCCTTGATCTCCTCTATCAATGACGACTGGATCTGTAAAGCCATGAACTGCCCGGCCTTATCACCTCCTTGCACTAACATCAAATCCAGTCTGATGAATTCCTGAATCAACTCCCTCTGCTGCGTGAGGTGGACTAGCACTCTGTTCTCTGGCATCCTGCTCAGTGCATCAGGAACGGTATTGACTTTGCCTGGATGATACTGCAAGTCAATATCATAGTCCGCCATAAGCTCCAACCACCTCCTCTGCCTCATATTCAACTCTTTCTGTGAGAAAATATACTTGAGGCTCTTGTGATCTGTGTATATCAACACTTTGTCTCCCAGAAGGTAGTGTCTCCAGATCTTCAAAGCAAATATCACAGCTGCCAACTCCAAGTCATGAGTTGGGTAATTCCTCTCATGAGGCTTCAACTGCCTAGATGCATATGCTATAACATGGTCATGTTGCATAAGCACACACCCCAGGCCTTTACCTGATGCATCACAGAAAATGACCATCCCTCCTCTTCCTGAAGGAGTCCTCAAGATTGGAGCTGTGATAAGCCTCTGCTTCAACTGCTCAAATGCTGCATCACAATCTTCTGTCCATATGTATCTCTCCCCTTTTCTGGTGAGCCTGGTCAACGGAGCTGCAAGTCTAGAGAAATCCTGGACAAAGCGCCTGTAATATCCGGCTAGTCCAAGAAAGCTCTTAATCTCAGTCACCGTCTTCGGAACTGGCCAATTCTGCACTGCCTGGACTTTACTAGGATCAACTGAAATTCCTTCTGCTGAAACTATGTGTCCAAGGAAAGCTATACTGTCCAACCAGAACTCACACTTGCTCCTCTTGGCATGAAGCTGCTCCTGCTGGAGGGTCTGCAACACGATCCTCAAGTGTTCTGCATGCTCCTTGTCATTCCTTGAATAGATCAGGATGTCATCTATGAATACAACAACGAACTGATCCAAGTAAGGGGAGAACACTCGGTTCATCAAATCCATGAAAACCGCAGGGGCATTGGTGACTCCGAAAGGCATAACTAGAAATTCATAGTGGCCATAGCGGGTCCTGAATGCCGTCTTCGGAACATCCTCCTTCTTCACCCTCAGCTGATGGTAACCCGACTGCAAATCTAACTTAGAAAATACATGGGCTCCATGAAGCTGATCAAACAAGTCATCAATCCGGGGTAAGGGATACTTGTTCTTGATGGTGACCTTGTTCAACTCCCTATAATCAATACAAAGCCTCTTACCACCATCCTTCTTATTCGCCAAGAGCACTGGAGCTCCCCATGGTGAAGTGCTTGGCCGAATCAATCCCTTGTCCGAATACTCCTGCAGTTGCTTCTTCAAGATCTCCACTCTGTCGGTGCCATCCTGTACGGAGCCTTGGATATAGGAGCTGCTCCTGGAATTGTATCAATGGAGAACTCAATTATCCTCTCCGGTGGAAACCCTGAGACCTCAGCAAAGACTTCTGGAAATTCATCCCACACTGGCACTCCCTTCAGAACCTCCGAAGTGGTCATCTGAATCTCCTTCTTAGCAGGCTTCACCTCTCCACTAAACTGGAACTCCGGCTGATGCGGGATTCTGAAATTGATCTTCCTCCCTCTACAGTCGATCATCGCATAGTACTGACTGAGCCAGGTCATGCCTAAGATTACGTCGTACCCTTTGGTGTCTAGTACGAGCATATCTATGGCCAAGGTCTTCCCACAAAGTTCCACTGGACAGTCAGCACAAACTCTAGAAGATATAACTACCCCATTCCCGGTACTTATCTCCCACTTGTGGTCTAAAGCCTTAACAGGTATGGAATGAACAGCCACAAAATGGTCGGAGATATAACAGTGGGATGCACCCGAATCGAAGAGAGCGAGAACAGGTATAGAATGAACTCTGATGTTACCTGTAATCACCTCCTCTGAAGCCTCAGCCTCCTCTGCTGTCAGGTTGTAGGCCTGACCTCTGCCACGCCCTGCTGCTGTCCGGGCTCCTCTCTGCACTGGGCGAGCAACATGCGGTGGAGGAAGGGGAAGAGCTCTCCTCACCACTGGTCCCTGGTGCCTCTGCCCAACTGGCCCTGGTAGTGCCCTCTGTCATTCTTTCTGCCCTTGAGGTGCCGGCAAGGTTTGGTTAGCAAACCCCATTCTCCTGTGAGGACAGGTCTCTACGGCATGGTCTCGTGCTCCACACACCAAACACAATCCATTTGCCCTCCGGCAATCCTGCTGAGAGTGTCCTGGTTTCTGGCAAAAGTTGCAGATAAGACCTGGTCGAGCCATCTGGTAAGGAACTGCTCTGAATGGTTGCCTGGCCTGAACCTTCGCTGCCCTGGACGGTCCTCCTCTACCCACCGGTACAAACGGCCTCTTCATGGCCTGGTCCTTCCTCTGATCTCCTTGCTTCTTCTCAAACCCACGCTCCACCTCTCGAGCGCTGGTGAGAACTTCTGCATAGGTCTTCAGATGATGGGGCATTAGAAACATCTGAATGTCCATTTGCAGACCTTGCTGGAACCGGCTTGCCCTCTGCTCCTCATCTGCTATCATGTACGGGGCGAAGCGACTCAACCTGAGAAATTCTGCAGCATACTCATCTACGGATCTATCCCCCTGTTGAAGCTTGATGAACTGCTCCTCCATGTCCTTCTGAGCAGTGGCGGGAAAGAACCTGCTATAAAAGCTCTTGGAGAACGTATCCCAAGAGATAGGCTTCTTCAAGCGAGCCTCCTCTGCAAGCCACCAAGTCCTGGCTATGTCCTTCAGCTGGATCTTTGCAACCTCCACTTGGTTCTCCTTAGGCACCCTGGCGGCGTTCAGCAGATCGGTGGTGTCTGTTAACCACTGTTCAGCCTCCAATGGCCTCTCGACTCCCGTGAATACGGCCGGCTGTAGCCGTCGGAAGTCTGAGATGCTCCCCGGCTTCTGCTCCTTCGGGGCTGCCAACTCCTGCCTGAGGAGCTCAGTCTGCTGATGCTGATTCTCCATCTGCTGTTGCTGGTTTCCCAGCATAGCCTGAATGATCCTCAGGATATCAGCACCCTCTCCTCCTACGGGTCCATTCGGTACTTGCCCGACATTGTTGCGACCCGAACGTCTCTCCATACCGAAAGGGATAAGATCTGGAATTGAAAACAAAGGAAGGAGTTTAGGATACGAGGATCGAATCAAGGACGAAGTCAAGAAGGACTATATAACTTTGTGCATTGTAGTTGGCATTAGCAAATCACTAGAATTTGCCACTTGGTTGTACTTTTAGGTTTGAGAGCCTAGGCTCTGATACCAACCTGTAACGCCCCGATCCCAATGATACGGGAACGTTACTGCAACGCATATACGTAGGTCAGATGGTACCCCCACGTATATACGCTAAGCATTAAGTACAACAAGTATCAGAGTACAACACACAGCGTGGTATATTCATATGCCAACTTACAAAAGATAAATACAAAGTTGTACAAGTTATGATAAGCAAAATCACTTTACAAGTGTCCTTTATCACAACCCAGTCCAAAATGAATCCTATGTAACCAAAAATACAAAAATGCTCACGAAATGGATGGAGATCCCGTGAACCAAAAGGAAGAGTCGAGCACGATAGGACTAGAGCCGGTCAGCCTGCTCACAAAGATAAGCCCGGTCCTCCGTGGAAGGCTCCACTTCGACCCAGGCCTCGGAATCTGAATATGCAAATCCAAAGGGTCAAGACATATAATAACAAATAAAAGATAGTCAAGTGACATAAGGATCATGAATAAAGGTAATGAAGTTACAATAAATAGCAATGAATAACAAGCGATGTAAACTCAATAATGTAAGATCATATGCAACAAATCTACAATTAACGTCTTATTATTATTACTTGTCTTACTGTGATATCTAGCTATGTGACCCAGCGTCCCAGAGCACATAGATCCATATCCTAGTGAAACAAGGTTGTTATTGGAAACAGCGGTTGTATCGACGAACTATGTTTACAGTGGGTCCCGTGCATACCCGGGACCACGGCCCAGGATTGTTCCGTTGCTTGAAGACGGAACCTGCCGCAAGGCTAAACAGGAGGGACTTATGTATGCCCTTGTCATGACAGTAAACAGGAAAGGGAGAAAGCACTCCCCTCGGTCCCCTGGAGTACCACAGGTAAGACCGGATCAGTAATTGTACAATATACCTAAAAGCCACTGTAAACACGAACACGTATCGATATCCGCATATTTCCCCCGACCCATATGTAAGTTGGTGCTTTTTATGTAAAAGTCAAGTGTATCATGCTTAGTTTTAAGAGATGGCATGATAAGTGGTGATATTACTGTTTAACATGTCATGAAACGAGTATATGCAATAATAAGTCATGAGGTAAC